>PVIH01010503.1:0-74916 GCA_004025045.1 Sigmodon hispidus | reverse complement strand
ACAGCCAAGCCCGCTCCCCTGCTCGGGAGGCCAGTGCGACGGGAGGCCCCGCCTCCCCCTCCCCCTGCGAGCCAGCACCTCGGGCCCCACCCATCACTCATCCAGATGCAAGCCAATCTGAGGACCCACAAGTGGTCTCAGGGTCTGGAGGTTGGACTTCTCCCTTCCCTGTTACCGGGGAGACTCTGCACCATCCTCCTTGGTTCAGCACCAACATACCCTCGCCCTGGTATTCTGCTTCCTCCCTTCTTTACATCTATATAGATTCTATTAATTTTGCTTTATTTTCTTTTTAAATATTAATGAGTCTCAGCCACAACTGCTGCCCCACTCTTGAAATCTTGGCACTAGGCAGACTGAAATAGGAGAATCACCACGAATTGGAACCAGTGTACACAGTGAATTTCAAGTCAGTTTGGACCACAGAATGAGACCCTCTTTGAAAAGCATGAAATTTTATGTTTGAACTAAATGTTTGAAACTGGAACAGTACCAAACAAACACACACAAAAAATATGTTCACCTGTGCTGGGTGCATTTATTCCCATTGCCACAAAGTATTTTTAGAACATTCCAGTTTGCTTCAATTTTTCTTTAAAAACAAAACAAAACAAAAAGAACAGAGAATCTCCCTGAACACAATCTGCTTCTAAAATCAGTTAACTGTATCTTAAGAGACAACTACAGTTGTTAGAACATAGCAATATTGTCTAAGCAATCTTTTTCCCTTCTGGAACCAATACCAAGTGTTAAATAATTCTGTTCAGTTTTATCCTATGATTACCATCATTTTAACTATAGAAAGGCTTTTGCTAACAATTGAAAATATCCTATGATTACCATCATTTTAACTATAGAAAGGCTTTTGCTAACAATTGAAAATGAATGGTTATTACTATGGAAGGCTTTAGGGACCTAAGCAAAAGGGATACTCATGCAGGCTGAGGGATATAAAAGAGATCATGTCTGCTCTGAAAAGAGGCCAGGAAGGTGCTGGTTTTCCTACCACCAAATGCCAGAGCCCCCAATTTCCTGTTTACATTTCTGTTGTATATTTCCAAGCCATATGGAGAAATAACCTTTGGATTCTCTTCTCCAACTCTTGCATAAGTCCTTCCCTGGTGAATTACCTTCTATCATAGTTTAAAGGTCTGTGCCTCTATAGAAATTACAAAGGTACCCTAAACTTTTGTAGATTCCATGTAAAGTACACAAGTGTCTGTTGAGTGAGGGGACAGGGAATTTCAAGACTGCCTGCTCTGCTTTGCACCCAGCTTAGGTTGAATCCTGTCTGTATTCTGGTTGTTAACTTTTCTAGAGCATTGAAAGTGTGGACTGCTGGGATTCTTATCATAGCTGCTTCATATCCAGACCACTAAGCAGGAAAATCTCTGTGAGTTTGAGGCCAGACTGATAAACACAGCAAGTGCTAGTCCAGCTGGGGCTACATAATGAGATACTGTCAAAAGAAGAAAAAACCCAAATGCATAATATATGGCTAGAAATAAATAATAAAGATTAAATCAAAAGTAATGAAAAAAACTAAAACAATTACATACAACTGTTGCCCAAATCCTAATTAGTTTTAATAAAAAATCGGAAGCCAGATATTGGGGTAAAGCTCAAAGATCAGAGAAACAGAGGAACAAACCACAGCCAATTCTCATGCAGAAAATTGCTACAACTCCTTTGCAGAAAGGGGTAGATCTTATTTCTATGGATTCTCAGACGGAGTGACTCAGACTGAATGTCTTCTCAGACCGAATGCCTCCTCAGACTAAAGGTTTCCTCAGACTGAATGCATCCTCAGACTGAATGCTTCTGAGATCCTGTCCCAACCACCTTACATTCCTGTTTTCACCATATCTGTCTTCACAGAGCCATATGCCTTTCCTGTCTCAACCTTCCTAGTGCCAGGATTCCTAGTGAATGTAATTCCCAAGTACTGGGATTAAAGGTGTGAGCCATCACTGCCTGGTTCTGTTTCTTGATTAATCCTTGAACTCACAGAGATCCTCTGCCTCTGCCTCCTGAGTGCTGGGATTAGAGGTGTCCTGTCCTCTATGGTTAACTCTGTGGCTGGATGTGTCCTCTGATCTTCAGACAAGCTTTCTTTGTTAGAGAATACACAAAATATCACCACATACAACCAATCAAAGAGTTGGTTCATCAAGACATCTTAGCCAAACTAACATAAGAGAGAGAAAACTCAAGTAAATAAAGTCTGAGATGAGAGGGGAGTTGTTAAAACAGAATTCAGTGAGGTCCAGATCATGGAATACTTTGAAGAGTTTTATCCTAAAATGATGGAAAACCAAAAAACAATGCATAAATTTCTAAATCCTTATGTCCTACTGGAATTAAATTGAGAAGATGATCTAAAAAATTAAAAAGACACACAAAAAGCAATGAAACTGACACAGTAATTAAAAGTCTCTCCACAAAGCAAATCCCAGAACTGGACAGACTGATTATTGAATTCTATCAAACATCAAAGGAAGATATAATACCAGTACTCCTCAAACTATTCTACACAATACAAATGGAAATAATACTACAAAACTAATTCTGTGAAGCCAGCAATTATACTGGCATCAAATGCAGATGAAGACACAACAGAAAAAGAAAGCTACAAGTGAATTTTCTGGATGAACATAGATGCAAATTTTCTCAGCCAATAGGATTGGATACATTCAGATGAGCTCCCATTGGTAACTAAGGAACTATGGACAATTGATGGCTTCTGGGGGGATGATCAGTTTTTAAAGGTGTGGCTCCTGGTAGATCAACCACACTCCAGTGAATGTCTCTATAACGAGAAGTATATGGCTAACATAAATTGGAGTTAGTGAGCTATTACATTTTTAAAAATAAGACACCAAGAATGAGGATATTAAAATATTAATTTAGTAATAAAAATAGAGATTGCTATTTTCAGAAAAAATATTTGTTAGTATATATGTGTATGTACAGATATATATCTCTATAGCAATGCATTAGTCTCCTAAAGCTGTTATAGAAAAATACTGTACACTGGATGGCTTAAAGTTAATAAAACATCTTGGATAATTTGGAACAGACAAAACATGAATCAAAACAATAAAGGCTATTTTGGACAAACCTTTAGTCAACATTATACTAAATAGGACAAATAAAATCCTCTAAAATTTGGAAGAATACAGGGTGTCTACTCTCTCCATTATTTTTTAAAATCTTAGCTAGAAGAATAAAGTAAAAGAAAGATATAAGGGGTTGAAAAGAAAGAAAAAAAGAAGTCAGATTACCCCTACATATAGACAACATAATTGTATACTTAGAAGAGCATCACATTTATAGTAATGAATGCAACTGAAGATCATTATGTTAAGTAAAATAAGACACGCTCAAAGAGACAAATACTATATGTTACTTTTCATATATAAGTTGTAACTTTTGATGTTTGTGCATGCATATGCATGTGATACATATATATCACATATATATATATATATATATATATATATATATATATATAGAGAGAGAGAGAGAGAGAGAGAGAGAGAAAGCATCAAACTGGAAACAGGACCATGATAGGGAATAAGGGTATTGAGGAAGAGGTGGACCATGATAGAACACTTATGACATGGAAATAAAACTAAGTTTTCTAAGGGTCGAAATGTCCAAGATGGTGGAGGAATAAGAAGTAGAGGAGTGTATATTAAAAACACATATTTAGCACCTATCTTTTCCAACTTGGGCCCTGCAGAATGGCTCCCGAAAAGAAGGGTGGCGAGAAGAAGAAGGGCTGTTCTGCCATCAACGAGGTGGTGACTCGAGAATACACCATCAACATTCACAAGTGCATCCATGGAGTGGGCTTCAAGAAACGTGCCCCTAGAGCACTCAAAGAAATTCGGAAGTTTGTCATGAAGGAGATGGGGACTCCAGATGTGCACATCGATACCAGGCTCAATAAAGCTGTCTGGGCCAAAGGAACAAGGAATGTCCCATACCGTATCCGTGAGTGTTTGTCCAGAAAACGTAATGAGGATGAAGACTCTCCAAACAAGCTCTACACATTGGTAACTTATGTGCCGATTACCACATTCAAAATCTACAGACAGTCAATGTGGATGAGAACTAACCTGCTGAGTGTCAAATAAAGATGGGAAATGCCAAAAAAAAAACCCATATATTTAAAAGTGCTATAATGAAACCTTATATTTTATGGTAATTAAAATTTTTAAGAGAAAATCTTATAAGGTATATATGGTCTTTTTAATATTTTGGTTTAGGATTTATGATTTCTGTAGTATAAAAAATAAATTTATGAGAAAATAAATTTCTGTAGATTTAAGCTACCCAGTATGCAGTATATATTTTTTAAGCTTTAGACAATTAAAAGCACCCAAATAAAGATGCACACTTAGGTATGCTTACCTATATACACAAATATTCTTTTTTATTTCTATTTTAACATAATTTTTTACTGACCCTTTGGGAATTTCACATCATGTACCCCATTCCCATCCATTTCCCAGTCCATCCATATCTGCCCATCACCCATGCAGCATTCCCCTCACAAAGGAAAACTTATAAATAATACAAATAAGAATCTAAATTAAAAACAAACAAACAAAAACATAAAAGCAAACAACAAAATCCTCTTTGTTCCTCTACCTTTCCCACCTCTGCATCACCTCTTCATCCACCTAGAGGCCTTGGGAGCAGCTGTGTATCATGCATTATAACCTTTTTCCAAACAGCTTCACTTGCAAATGTTAATTATATAATGCATTGTTGGTCAGATTGAAGGCCTCTGATACACCATCAATATTGGACCCTCACCAAAATTCCCCCAGATATCCTGCTGTTGTCCTGAGTTATGGAGAGCGTGCAGATTCACAGGACCAGTCCCTTCATGACTCCAGCAGGTCATAGACGGGGTAAAATGTTTGGAAATGCCATTCAAAGTTCTGGAGGTGGGTGGTAGCCAAGCTGGTCAGTCAGGACTTCTGGAACCACTTCCTTCAGGGGAGAGGCAGAGAAAGTTCTCCCACACCTGTGATGAGGGACGAGGTCAGCTTAAGGTCACCAAGCCAGCAAGGGGAGGAGCTAACTCCATATGGCCCTTGTACTTTAACATATGGTTCACATGGCTCCCTAACACAGGCAATGGACATCAACACAGTTCCCAGATACCACTGTAGAACCAAAGACCCAGACATAGCTATCAGTAGCAGCTTAGGCTCAAGTGTCATTATGGGACCTGGGTGGCAGTCAGTATAGGCCTCTCAGATAGGCATGGGTCCAATAGTAGCATGGTTCCCAGACTTCAACATGACCCCAGGTGGCCCGCCCCCAGGCATTTGTATGGCTTTCAACAGGAGCTACAGGCATAAACAAAGACCCTGGCTACAGTAGGGCTATAGACCCAGACTTAGCTCCTCAGCCATAGCCAGGGCCTGAATGACACCATGGTCCTGGGTTGCAGATTAGGATGACCCTTGCAGTGGCATGTCCCTTAGACCCCAGCCTGGCCACTGGTAACAGCACAAAACTCAAGCATCCATGTGACCTTTGGTGGCAACATAGAAGCAACAGGGGCCATGAACATCAACACAGACCTCAGCCGAGGTAAGACCACAGACCCAGACATGGTCCTCGGCAGCAGCCTGGGTCCAGATGTCACCATTGGTTTTGAGTTACAGCACAGGGCACTCAGATCTGTATGGCGCGGGTGATAGCATGGTGCTTGAGTACCAACAGACTCCAGACAATTGCATGGCCTTTGGTGGTAACAGGAACATCTGTGACATGGCCCTCAACTGCAGCTCAATCTTTGATGTCACCATGGCCCTGAAGGACAGTGCAAGCCACCCAAATCAGGATGACCCTCAGATACCAACATGGCCTCATATGTCAGCCCAGATCCAGAGCATCCTCATAGCCTTGGGTAGCAACAGGAGTCAAGGACATTAACACAAATCTTAGCTGCTGCAAAGCCACAGACCCAGACATGTGCTGCTGCAGCCAAGACCCAGATGTCACCATGGCCACCAGTAGGTAGCAAGCAGGTCTCCCACATCAGCCCATTCCTCTCACCTTTCCCTCTTCAGATCTGCTTCTCTCTCTCTCTCTCTCTCTCTCTCTCTCTCTCTCTCTCTCTCTCTCTTTTTCTCACCCCATCATATATTTGCTCAGCATAATGACTGCAGTTTTTCTTCCCTGTCCAGGGCAGGTGGCCCCAGGCAGGCATGTAGGTGTCTTTCACCTGTCTGGTCTCATCAGCACTGGGCAGGCATGTGGTTTCTTTGTCTACATGCCTGCCTGGAGCTACCTGCCCTGTAAGGGAAAGAAAAACCATGGGCCTGTCTGGCTCTGTTAGGTCCAGGAAGATGAAGGGCACTTTTTTCACAAAATAATAATCTTTATTTTCCTTGTCTAAATTATCTTAGTGTTTGTGACTACTTTTGTACTTTTAGAGGCTGAACATATTTTAATGTTTCTTGGATATTATTGCTTTTAATAAAAATACAAAGTTAATAATTTCCTTACCCCTATTTTATACCAAGGATTTTTATAGTAGGACAGTGACATATATGAGAATTATTTTTCCTCACGGGCTTTTAAGTATTCTTTAATGTTATAGCCTACAATTTATGCTGTTTTTAATTTTGAATGCATTTATGTGGCTAATAAAAGAATATGGTTATCTGAATGAAATACCTGATTAATACTTTAGGCACATAGAGCATCAGTACTCAGTTTTAACAGGGTTAGAGAACATAGGAAGCTATGTAGTCTACAGGAGCAGAACTATACAGCCTAAGATTGGGTCCAGGACTTCAGTGTCTACAGCAGTTATTTCTTATAATATGGTCTGCTTCCAGTGTATTTTGAAGGGATTTAACATAACTGGAAACATCAATAGTATCTTCTGAGCATGAAACAATTATCATGATCTTTCAGAAACTGCTGTTGCCTCCACTGGGCCTACACAAAACTGTGCATCTCATTAATTAATCAAAGAATAGGGCCTATACCTCTCTGCCAAACTACCAATGGAGTCTAGAAGAAAGGCAATCATGGTCTTTACCTATGTTCTCACAGATGAGACAAATGGATAGTTCCAAACATGTGGTCATATGGAGGGCCCTGTTTAAACTCAGAGGGGCACAATGCAAAACAAAAGACATGAGTGTGAGACAAGGACTTCTAGAGAAGAGGGTGGAGTAGGAAGGAGATGTGTGAGAGGGTAAGGAGTGAGAGTAACCAGAATATACTTCATACAGAACATTCTAAACAAATTTAATAAAATTTATAATCAAAGAAAATATAAGAAACCAGGATCCTGAAAAATGTGGCAAATACACAAACAGCAGATCACTTAGATATATAAGAGTTATCTTTGTAAGCTAAGACTTCATTCCCAGGATGTAACTAGATGTTCCAATTCATTTACATTTGTACTAGAACAAAATCACAACAGAGATTTGAAGAGACACCAGAAATTTCTTCTTCTTGTGTTGTTCTTAGGATCCTGGACCTGTCTGTGTGAAGATATCCTCTGGGCTCATATCTTTTACCCGGAGGAAGTAAAGGACACAATAGGGAGATCAGCAGATTTAAGAATCCAGGCATCATTTCCAGGCCACCTGGCCTTTTCTCAATTGGCTTGAATTTCCAAACCTCACCTTGAGCAAAGTGAAGCTTTGTATGATTTTGCTGTAATTCCACTACTCATCATTAGGGTTATCATTCAGACACCTGTGATGAGGGATGAACAGACAGCATCCATTAAGACACAAGAAAAGATACATTGACAAAACAAAGGCATTTCCTGATCTATGTGACAGGAACATGGCTCTACATAGATTTCAAGATGTTCAGCAAGATGACATTTGTGCCATCAGATGAGCAAACTCCTGAAAATCCAAATGTCTCCTATTAAATGAACAGGGTCCATGGATTTCAGGAAATTATTGAATAGCTATTTAACATGGATGGTTAGCCTATTGCCTACCAAGAAGAAATTGCTCAGTTAGATGATAGTGAATGAAATAATGAAGCAAAGCCTATATGTCTCCATAACCCATTATCCTACCACTACCTCATACTACATCATTATGTACACCCAACACTCACTTCTGAGACCACTCAACATTCATTCCAGACTGTGTATAGATCTCTTGCACCATCTTCTGTTGATCTTGAGAGAGGGCAGGCAAATAGTTGGAAGATGTGGCCACAGGGATGGAGGCACTGGGAAGTCCTTGGACATTTCTCACAAACAGCTTGTCATTGATAATACAAAGGCTGAAGGAAAAACATTCCCTGAGATGGATGGGAAGACAGACTTCGCCACAATTGTCATACTGTCATTGAGAAGCAACTAGATTGTTCCCATGTTCTTGCTTTTGCCCTGTTTTTCTTCCCTGGTTATCTCCAATACTTCCAGAGAAGGAGCACACCATCAGAAACTCTCTATATCATGAGAACGGCAGGTTTAACTTTAATTCAAGAATGGTTTTTGTCAGCTAAAAAGAGTGGATAGCACAATCAACATTTTAGAAGACAGAGTTACAAATGGGCAATGTGAATTGACCAAATTCACAGAATAAGTGACTATGACAGCAAGAAAGAGTCTAGTAGTCTGACCCCAAAGTCTACACTGTTAGCCACTACACTAGACTACTCCCTGAATCTTGCCATTGGCCTTCCACAATATTGGTAACACCGGGAGAACTGCACCACCACATTGTAACACTACTGGCCCAAGGCTGAGATGAGAATGCCCATCTACAACACAACACTTATTCTGAACTGTTGCCATAGATGAGAATGCCCATCCACAACACAACACTTACTCTGAACTGTTGCCATAGGTAGCAATGAAGGTCCGAGTGAAGGCAAGAACGCGTCCCTGAGAGTTGCCCTCCACTTCAAGGACAAGAAACAATAACACACTTTTAGAGTTGTCAGTGCTTTAAAACCTCACAGGGCATTCCCCAGTCAGGATCTTCTACTAAAGGGAACCAAGAACCACTCAATTTTAGGATTGGATTCAGGAGAATGTTGTGGGAGAAGAGAGGTCTGGTGGTAATGGAAATGACCAAATCCTATTGATGGATCCCCTACCAAATGCTGGACCCTGTGAAATATCAGTTTCAATGTTCATTTGGTCTCTGTTTCACATCTCCTTTATGGGGAAGGGCAGAATTTAATTAACACCATTTGCAAATGTGTAAATGCAACTGGCCCAAAGTCAGAGTAAGGATCTAGAATGAGGGCCACAAACCCCACAGCCCTCATGACCTTCCTCACCCAGGAACTGTGGGACAGACAGGTCCATCTTCTTTATTTTTGACACAAAGGGGGTGTCAAAATGTGGTGACATACTGTATATCTAATAAAGTTTGCCTGGAAATCAGAGGACAAAGCCACCCACAGAGATAGCCATAGAGGTCAGAGAGTGGTGACCCACACCTGTAATCCTAGCACTCTAGAGGCAGAGATCTGTCTGGATCTCCTGAGTTCAAGGCCAATCGGAGCCAGAAGGTGGTGGCTCACACCTTTAATCCAAGCACTTGAGATCCCTTGCCTCTGTTCCTGGTACTTGAGATACACACATACCTTTAATCCTAGCCTAGCACTAGGAAAGTAGAACCAAGAAGTGAGATAGTTGGGTGGAGAAAGAAAAATAAGGAGGGAGGAGATAGGAGTTTGCCTCCCCCCTCCCTTTTGGCTGAGGACTGCAGACACTCAGTCTGAGGAGTTGTGGAGACAGGATCTTTGACTTTGGGCCTGAGGATTCATTCAGTAGTGGAGAGAAGCTTCTTCAGTGGCTTGTTTCTCTGCTTCTCTGATCTTTTACCTCAAAATCTGGCTCTGGGGTTTATTAAGACCAATTAGGATTCTTGCCCTTTGCCTGCGGTTCCCTTCTCCTTCTGCTGAGGGCTCAGAGACATTCAGTCTGAGGATTTGTTGGGGCAGGGTCTTTCTTTCCCTTTCTGTTTTAGGAGTGGTTAGGTGAGAAGTGGCTGTGGTTTGCTCTTCTGTCTCTCTGATTTCCAGGCAAACTTTATTAGGCATACACTATATCACCATGGCCCTCCTTCAGACCAGGATGGTGTGTGGACAGGGAGCTGTGGATAAGACAGCACAAGGGAGGACAGGAAGGAAAGGCACACAATTGCAGGGAGCTGGGGAAGTTCCCAGGGGTGTACTTCTAGAGCAGGAAGCAGGAAAGGATCTGAAGAGGAGATTCTACAGATACTCACCTTCCTTGAACAATCCACTAACAGAGAAGCAGAGCATCATTTCCTGAAAGGAAAACAAAGCATGAGCTCAGGTCCTGCATAACTTTCTACTCACCCTCAACTTTCCGAGTACGTGATGTGGCCTGAGGAAGGAGCAGGTACTTACTGTCTGGAAACATATGTCCACCACAAAAGAGGTGAGGTCATGCTGAGTTTTGGGCAATGTACGAAGAAAGTAAATAATGTCACATTTTGTATGCTTCAGCAGCTGCCTCCGTATATCTATAATGGAGGAGAGAGAAAGATATGTGTTCTTAGCATTACACATACTTGTTACACGATCACACAGCAAACCCCAGGTAGAATCACATGCTAATGGGCCTCGGAAGATGCAGCTATTGGTCTGGAGTCAAGAGAGTGTGGCAGGAATGAGGAGAGCAACAACAGGAACCTTAGCCTCTGGCATCTGTGATTGTGCCCTCCATGCCCCTTTATCCTGCCCAGTCTTGCCCACCACACACTTACAAGGATCTTTGAGGACCTTCATATTTCTGCTATACTTGAAGTACTCCCACAAGCTGCTCCTAGAAGAAAAGGAGAAAACAGATGTGATGATCCAGCCAGTGTAATGGTCCCAAGGGATTGTCTGTATCTGCTGAAAAGCAGAGTGTAGTGCATCAGAGCTTGAGCTGATCATGCTACTCACGCAGAAGAGTCCATGGAACTGAAGACAACAGTTAAAGAAAAGCAAGCCTCAGCGTGGTAGGCATTGAGGAGTCCCTGCCGATCTTGATTGTCATAGATGAAGTAATACCTGTTAGGGGAGGGGTAATGGGATGAGATAATCACATTGGTTTGAGCCCCAAATGAGAGTTCCAAGTTTCAAATAGAACTATAATATTACAGCCTCACCTCCCGCATTGCTCCCCATTGTCTTGATCCCCAAGGTACTTACTGCTGCAGGAACTGTAGGACCAGAGTCTTTACAGCCTCAGATCCAAAGAAACTTCCCTGAAATAAAAGAGAACAGCATGTAGGTGTTAACACATTTGTATACACAAATTCAAACCTCTCTTCTCACCTTGCAAGTTGGTAACCTCTTGTGATCTTCAAGGCCACAGAGAGTTGGTTTAGAGGATTCTTGTCCATCCTGTGGGAGACAAGAAATTAATGCAGAGCTGGCAGGTGATTCTGGGTGATGAGAGAAAGGACTGGGTTTACAGAATGGGGGCAATTAGAGGTCAAGTGTGAAAAGGACCCTGGAAATGTCACTGGCAAGTTCCCCTGTGAATCTGAATCACTTCTCCCTATCTCTTTGAGGCAGAAAGGGCAAGTCCAAAAAGCTTAACTTAAGCAAGATCCATTAGCTTTCAGAGGAGGTTGCATGTAGTGACAGCCCCAGTTAGAGAAATTGATAATCAAGATACACTTACCAGGCTTAATAACTTGGGAAACAATTCCAAAATTGAACTACCAAAAAAAATGTAACCTGATTAGGAATTATGTAGTGTATATGTACATACAAACATTGAATGGCACCCTATTAATATATGTTAGATGGCATGTATGGTTAATACATTAACGTATAATGCATTCATCCATCTGTTGACATAGAAATGCCGGAACACAGATAAGACCATACAGAAATAATTGAAAATGAAAATACCCTCCTTGTTGAATGCCCTAGAAGAAAGGCTGTCTTTCCCCACTGCTCTCTCCTTCCTATTGGGTAGCTCCTGCACTCCCTTTCTTCATGCTCACAAAAGCCCACTGGGGGAGCCTGGCTCCAAGGACTCCTTTCCCCTCCTCACAGTCCCCATGGGAGGCTCTGTGGGGAGCATGGCATGGGATGGGTCCCAGGAATCTGTCACCGTGTTAGTGGCCAGCATTCTAGAGATTCTGGAGCAGGGAGATAACAGAGGCATGGTTCAGGACTGAGCAAGAGGAAGGCATGGGGATGGTAATGGAGCAGGCCTGAAAGCAGGTGAGGTAGATGTCTAGGAGACATAGAGGGTAGAGGCGAAGGAGGAAAAGGATGCCACACAAAGGCAATGGAAGATGCTCTGCCTGGCCTGGTACTAAATGTAAGGGTCACAGGTAAATAGAGGAGAAAGGGGATCTTCTGAAGCAGTTTTTTACTTCATCTGCTCCAGACTGTTCCCAGAACCCAAAGCAAGAATGAAAGCAAAGGCTTTACAGTGTTAGGCAGGCACTATTGAATGCAGACTCATAACTTTTCCTATGCTGGCTGGGCTCACTCTGGGAACAATGAGCCTCCTTGAGGGAAACTGCTACCCCAAAGCAGCTGTCTCTTATGGTCACTATGTTCTCTCCTGGAGGTCCCTCTCTACCTGGGTGTGTCTGAGTAGGGTCTAATCTAAGGAATCAACTTACTTATCTCAGGCTACGCAAGGATCCTCTTTTACATTAGGTAGGATTATGAGCAAGGTAGGTAGCTAAGGAAGATAGAAGAGATGGAAGCCTCCTTGCTTCTCCACATGCCCCCTTGTTCCAGGAAACTCTCTGCTCCCTTGCATTGACCCACTTCTAGTTTTTAGTTCAAGAATGTCATGTTTCTTTCCACGAAAACATAAACCCCCAACGTTGGATCAGAGTGAATGTTACCATCATCTAGAAACTTTGACCTCATCCTGGGGTAACAGAACCTTCAGGGCAGCCTGGGACAGATGAAGGGACTTTATAAGAGTAAGCAAAAGGGAACTCCAGTGAGGATAGGGGAGGAGTCCAATGCCATCTTTCTGAGGCATGACAGTGCAGGTTATAGGACCCAAAATGCTCAGACATAGGAATCATATCCCAGATTACATTAATAGAGGGGAAGGTCAGAAGGAAGGGAGTACTGTGGGGACAGCTGAAAGCACAGACAGAGAGGAGGGTGAGGCCAGTGGTCCTCTCAAAGTGCCAGAGTTGCTCCTCTGAAGATATAACTGACTTTAGGTTACTGGATTTATCTGGGATGGTAGTTCTTAGAGAGCTTTTGTTTGTACGTATCTCTTCTACATTCAGGTCTTGCTCCTTGACTATCTCCTCTTCAGATGTCTCCTGCAATTATGGGAGAAATACATGGATCAAGAGAAGACAGATAGAGTCATAAATCTTCCGCTCTTTCCCTGCTCCCTTACCAGCCAATCTGCTTCCCTGTCTCTGGTCAACACTCTGATGACCACTTCTACTTTCTCACAAGAGAAATATCTCAGTCACCTCATTTTTAGAAACATTCAGGTTGTCAACAGCAGGGGCCATTGCCAGAGTATTAAGCAAGCCAAACAGATGATAGCATTTGTTGTAACTCTGGTTCAAGGGCAAAAGCTATGGTGATAGGGAAAAATTAGAGTAAAATAATACAACGGGAGATACTTGAGATCATTCTAAATGCTAGCTGGTCTCCACCAAACTTACTCTCAAAACAGCATCAAATGTAAGGTATTACCTGGGTAAAGTCCTCTTCATGGCTATCCAGGGAAGGAGCCATGTACCTTCCAGAATTCAGTGTCAAGTCAATAGGATGGGTCATCAAATCTTCAGCAAGCAAAAACAGAGAATCAGAAGACTCTGAGGCAGCCAGCTAATGCAGATAGGTTGCCAGGACCAATCCCTTCTCAATTTACAATACCTAAATTTCCATCCCAGCCAGCCCCTCCTTCCATTATTTCCTCCAGACTTACTACTATCAGTCATGCCTTGGTCAGAGGGGAGTCTTTGCATATTAAGAACTTGCTGAGAAGTGGCAACCTGTTGATCCACAGCCAGCTGGAGAATTACAGATGGAGTTCCGTGACTCTGAAGCTGAAGTGATAAAAGGGACAACAGATGGGGACAAAGACCTAGGTCCAGCTCTAGGTACATAAAATGTCTTAAAGCTGCATTACCTTTATTTGATCCATCTTTTCTGACCTCAGCTCTGTCACCAAGTGAGATTCATCACAGGGGGTGACAAAAATTGATATCTGCAGTGAACACAGAGTCTGTGTTAACATTGGAACTAAGAAGCCTTAGGTGTGTTGGGACTGTTCTCTATATGCAGTTCTGTAAATAAAGAGCTGTTTTGGCCTATGTAGAGCACCATAAAAGTAGACAAAAAATTTAAAAAAAATGAAAAACCCAAAATCAAACAAACTCCATCTAATTGCCAAAAAAAAAATCTCATATAAAACTACAGATACAGGCCATAGGCCATGAGCCACATGGCCAAATAAATTAATAAAAATAAATTAAATTAAAAGAAAAAAACTATTAATATGCATAAATCTTAAGCCAAACAATACAAAATTAATATAAACATCTAAATCATTCTTTAAAAAATTAATCTGCCACTAACAAAGTCCAAACTTCTAACCCAAACAAAATCAAAAGTTGTTTACAATAGATGGCACCCAACATGGGGCACCAGATATTGTTATAATTAATTATATTTGATTCATTATATAATAAGTTAATATTTATTAGTGGGAGAGAAACTTATAAGAGTGCTTTTAGGAGAAAACAGGACTTTGTGTGGGGATGCTTTGTCTTTTATTGGAGGAATTAAGAGAGTGAATGAGTCTGGGTCTTAGGTCTCTAACAATTCTGACCACGCTCCTTTGGGGTCTGGCTTCTTGATGTCACAAGCACTTCTCTGGGTAAACTCTGAATCCCCACTACTTAGGATCATAAACACTATTGATCCTGGCTTGCAATTTGTCACAGTCACACTCTTGAAACATACCTTATTATTAGACTCATCCCAAATCTTGTCACTGATACTTTTCAGTTCAAAAGCAGTGCTTGAATTGTCAACAAAAAACTGGGCCTGCATTTTCTCATAGTGAAACTGCATCAATAAGGGTGAGAAAAACAGAAAATGGGCAAATGTCATAGTTAATAGAACCCTTCATCTGATCTGGTCCCTCTTGTGTTCCATCATGTCCTGTCTTACCTCCACCGCAGTGAAAGGGATACTGCACTTCTTCTGAATCACATTCAACAGCCACTTCTCATCATATTGTATGCCAAAGGGAATCTAGGATCAAATACAAATAAAGGATAGAAGAAAGGATTGGCACATTTGAATTGAAAGTCAGACTTAGTCAAATAAAAAAAGAAAAAAAAACTGTTTAGTCCATAATATACTACATGAGTATGTTTACATAAAAATTCAGAAAATGTGAGCAAACCTATTGTGGTATAAAACCAATCAAGAGTTGCTTAAAGAAAATGGTATGGGGGAAGAAAGGAAGAGGACAATTATAAAAAGAGATAAGGATGCTTGATGTGTTTGACAGGCATGTTGACTGGGATAATGATTTCTCAGATGTACAGGTATGTGTTGGTAAGTTAGATCCTTTAAAAGCATGTGGTTTATTATCTGTTAATTTACTTAAAGAAACCCTTAAAATGAGAAGGCTCATATATATTTGTCTTTAAGCATTAAAGCAATTTTAAAGAAGGGACAAATTTTGTTATTTCTTTTATATCATCTATGGATTGCCTGAATGTATTTTCCTTTTATTCAGGTAGTTTCCTTCACTAATAAGCTCCATATATAAATAATTTTTCATTAATTTACTTTTTATTATCTCTCTGATTTGGGGGATTATAATATAATTTCATTCATAAATCTGTAATAAAAGATTCTACCTATGGTAGACCTAGCTTTCTTCCTTAATAAGGACCCTAATGACACTTTAACAACAACATCTCCCAACACACACATACAGTTTTAGCAAAACTTAGGCATCTAGTATAGAGCTGTTACAACTTAGCATTGATTTCTTACTTTGATTATACACAACCCCTGACTTCTCTGTACAGTCACCTTGTTCTTTGTATATTGCCTTTATGATTTTTCCCTTAATTTATCCAGCAAGTGAACTCCCCTGTCAACTCCCCTGCACCCAGAAAAGCACTCAATGACTCTACATAAGTCCAACACAACTCCTCTTGATCGCCTTCTTTTGAGAATTAGACCCATTTTGCTGGAGTACTTACTGTGACCTTGAACCACTTCTTTGAGGTGTCATCTTGCTTGTCCCTCTCCATTTTCCTCTCTGCAGGTTTTGGCCCTCCTTGCCTGCTAACATGCATTTGGTTTCGTTTATGTAAGTTCATTCTCTGATGACTGGATGGAATGCCATATGGAGTACTGTTGGAAAATGGAGTAAAAGTAGTCCACATATACTCAGAAACTCTTTAATAGACCATTTGCCTCACTTGTACCAAGGTTACAAAAAAGATTGTTCAGCCACTTGGATATAAAAGGCATATTTAACTACAGTGTTATGCATTTCACTAGTTGGTATAGTCCAACCATGCAGACTGATCACTTACTATCTTCTTGGAGTATACATGGGAGAATTATTCATTGCTGGTTCTCTGTCTTGCTCCTGGTAGAATGAAGTCTGTATTACATCATTGATGTGTTCAGTAGAGTGCAGAAATCTCCTTCGGAAAATACTCCGACATCTCATTCTTCTTTGAAAAAGGTTATTTGGGGAACTGTGTCCTTAAATTAAAATCAATACATCAATGCATAATGCCAAAAAAAGGTCCTGGTAAAATATAATGATAAATGAAAGTTGTTAGTTGTTGGAATCCACCCCCTCAAACATATCTGTAAGCAGTGTGAAAAAAATATTGAAAGACTCCACTGTACTTTTATCTCCTTGGAGATGAGAAGCTAAGGAGAGAACAAACAGGGTGGGAAAGGCTTGGTTTCAAAAATTGGTCTGTGATGTTACTAACCATCTTGCCCTTCTCAGGCTGAGTGATCTGAGACAAACTTATGTTTCACTCCTCAACCTTGGCTCTCTATTCTGTTTGGAGGATAATAAAAATTATCTTGAAATGTTTTTTTTTACAGTTCAAGGATCACAGGCAAACTCCTTGCCTGAACAAAGAGCTAGGCAAAAATGATACATAAAGCAGAACAAAATATACAAGTTGTATCTTGCTCAAATATTACCGTGAAGACTGATAAAGAGAAGTTCAAGGATCTATGGTGAGAATATTGAACACATCTTAGTTGAGAAGTTCTAAATTAAAAAAAGACATCAAGTTCAAATAAAAACAGTAATAGAAAAGAAAAAAGTTTACATTGAGAAAAAGAAATGTCTCTGAAGTTTAGAGAATGTCTTGCTTTTGTGGTGGATTGGAGTTTAGATTCTAGCACCCACATGGTGGCTTACAGCCATCTGTTACTCAAGCTCCAGGGGATCTGATGTGTTCCCATGATCTCCTCTAGTACCAGGAATGTTGTACATGCATAAATGTAATCAAAGCAGTCTTATACATTGTAGAAGGATGTTCTCTTCTACAAAATAAATAAACCCACAAAATAAATAAACCTTAAGAAGTTAAACTAAAACAGAAATAGGCTGTGACATGGCTCTGCAGATAGAGGGTTTGCCACGTAGCCTGACCACTGAAGTTTAATTCCCTACACCCACATTGTGGATGAAAAGAACAGTTTTCCTCATTTCCTGTTGTTCTATTGCCTCAAAACATGTACCCACACATATACTGAGTGAATTAAGGGATGGATGGACGGAGGGATGGATGGATGTTTAAAAGGCAAACACCCCTTTGGGGTCTGGCAGCACACAGTTGTAATACCAGCCCCTAGGAGGCAGAGAAAACAAGATGGCCACAAGTTCAGGGTCAAGGTCATCTACATACAATCATCTATGCAGTAAAGAAAAGTCAATGGCACTGACAAATTTGTAGACAAACTTCAATTTTTAGTATATAATATTATGCATATGTATATCTTGGCTAGATATTATAATGAAGATTAAAAATAAGGGAAATAAAAAAGATGTGGTGTTCCTATCTCACATATAGTTAAAGTGCATAACAAATCAGGTTAGGGTGAATATAATTATAATGTTGCAAGGTTCATGTATTGTCTGAGGACAGGTAAAAATAAGAGCATGCTAGGTGGTAGTGGGAGTAGCACATGCCTTTAATCACAGGACTCAGGAGACAGATACAGGCAGATCTCTGTGAGTTTGAGGCAGCCTGATTTACAGAGTGAATTTCATGATAGCCAGAGCTATGTAGAGAAGCTCTAATGTAGGTTTTCAACAGATAAAGACTAAAAAAAATAAAAATAAATGTAGAACAGATAATATATTTGTACCAAATTTAATTATTATTTCCTTAAAAGTGGGCTAAATATTCCAAATTGAAACACAGACAGAGCCTAATTACAAAAAAAAAAAAAAAAATCCATCAGCCAGGTATAGTGGAACATGTCTGAAAGTCACTACTTGGGAGGCATAGGCAAGAGAATCAGGAATGCAAACCCAGCTTCAGCCACTTAGGGAGTTCAAGGCCAGACAAAAGGCAAATTATTGTCACTTATATCTGAAATCTTAAAAGATTGAACTCATAAAAGTAGATTGTAGGATGTAATTACCGGAGATTAGAATCTGTAGAAGGGGAAGTGAATAAAGAATGATTCATGTGTACAAAGTGGTATACTTATTATTACAATGTGAGGAATAATTCCTAATTTCTTTTCTTTTCTTTTTTTTTCTTTTTCCTTCTTTATTTTGTATTTATCAAAAAAAACAGTAAAAAGAATTTAAAATGCGGAAGAGTTAACAATAACTATACAGAGGATAAGTTTGATACGTGCACAATCAACTAATCTGGGCTCACAGGGGCCTGCAGAGAGTGAACTGACAACCAGAAAGCCTTCATGGGACTAACCTAGGCAGTCTGCATATATGCTATGGCTGAGTAGTTTGGTGTTCTTGGTGGACTCCTAACAGTGGGAGTGGGACTGTCTTTGACTCTTTTATCTGCTTTTGGGACCCTTTTCCTCCTGCAGGGTTGCCTCCTCCAGCCTTAATACAAGGGTTTGTGTCTAGCCTCATTGCAACTTGATATGCCATGTTTGATTGGCATCCCTAGGAGCCTGCTCTTTTATAAAGGAAAAAGGAGGAAAAGTGGATGGGGAGGGTGAGAGAGAGGGACTGGGAAGAGAGGAGGGAGGAGAAACTGTGGTTGAGATTTAAAATATGAGAAGAATAAATTTTTACGAATTAACAAATAAAAAAGAACTTGCCTGAGGCTAAATATAAAAAAAGGGGGAAAAAAGATGTGTGAGAAAGACACACAGAGAGAATACAGTCTGTTTGTTCGCCTAAGTATATGCACACATGTGTGTGCAGGCACTTCCATGCATGCACAGATACCTAAAAATGGCATGGGATCCCTCAGAGTTGGAGTTACAGTAGTTTACAGCAAGCCTGTCTTGCTATATGAGTGTTAGGACCAAAACATAATTTTCCATGATGGCTTGGCAAGTGTCCTTAACCAGTGAGCCATCTCCTCTCCAGTCCCAATTTTTAATACAGTAGAGTAGCTATAGTTAACACCCATACATTATTGTTAAATAAGAAAATATGTATCATTTTGGACTATTCAGCTTCAGGTTTGTAGTGGAAATAGAAAGTATACATTTTAAAGAAAGAAATTCTATGAGACAGAGATGCTGTTCAGCTGATAGAGTGCCTTCCTCACATGCATAAGGCTGAAGGTTCCATGGGCAGCATGCATAGACTAGGAGTGATAGCACTCACTTGTCGGGAGGTGGAGGCAGAACAGTCCTAAATTTAAGGTCTTCTGAATGACATAAAAAGTTCAAGATCATCAGAGGCTACATGAGACATTGTATCAAGCAAGAGAGGAAGAGGAGAGGACTGAAATAGTATAAGAAAGGACATTTCATAGTGATATAAAGTTCAATTAAACAAGATGGTAGTAAAGTCTGCATTTGTGTGCATATTTTAATATAAATAAAGAAAATTGACTAGAAGGAAGAATAAGCAGACAAATACACAACTGGGGGAGAATTTTAGCATTAACAGATAAATCTATTAGACAATAGTTCATCTACATAAGGAAGATTTAAACAATTTGAGAAACAAAGCAGGTATGGAATCACATGCCAGTAGTCCAAGATTCTTGGGAGACTAAAACAAAAGGATCACTTTCAAGAGTTTAAGGACAGCCTGAGATGCCATTTTTGTACATAGGCATACATATGTAAAATATGATTTTTACCTATGATATATTCATAATTCATAGATAACAGATGTAGTTAATTGACATGGAACACTACACTCATGTAAGACATTTCAAAATAGTTCACAAGATAGGCCATAAAGCAAGATCTAGAAACATCTATAAGGATAATTCAATGTTCTAAATGACTAGAGTAGATTCAGTACTAATGGTTGCTTTCTTGTTCCACTTCTAACACTAGTATGAATCCAAAGAATAATAATTTCCATCAAACTTTATTCTAGGTCATATTTCCTATTTCTAAAATCATAGACTGGGGATGACCTAAAAGCTCAGGTCTTTCTTCTCAGCTGTGAGGGGGACTTTACAAGAAGGAAAGCTTTCCATGAAGAAACAGAATAATCACCTCAGTACTCACTTAATTCTTGTCTTCTGGAGACTGAAAACTAAACAGCTTAAGGGTCCCTGCCACCCCATCCCCACCCTGTTCCTAAATAGGTCACCTAAGGACCATAGGGGAAGAGGATAGGGCAGTATCAGCCCTGCCTTAAGAAAACATAAGCAAACACCTCATGATGTTCAACTCACCCATAGTAGGTTCTGAAGTACTTTGCCACAAATATCCTCACGGTGTTCTTCTGGGGAGAATCTGTGTGGTCTAGAGCTGAA
Source organism: Sigmodon hispidus (assembly GCA_004025045.1). Taxonomy (NCBI): domain Eukaryota; kingdom Metazoa; phylum Chordata; class Mammalia; order Rodentia; family Cricetidae; genus Sigmodon; species Sigmodon hispidus. Next base: position 53,974 of record PVIH01010503.1, on the reverse strand, counting down.
AACCTGAGGGAAGCTGCTGAGAAAGATGACAGCAGGCTCCAAACGTCAGCTACAAGATGGAAGTCCTTACAGGAAGTTTCATTCAGTAGACCATAGGGAGGAGGTCCCTGGGGTTCGGCAGAGTAGACCAACTTCCTGTTCTTAGTGGCTCCTAAAGTTTTGCCTAGTGAAATACTCTTGGAGCAGCTTCAAATTGAGCCACAGCTACACCAGAACCAGAGTTTAAAGGCTTGGGACTCTGGTACTCATTGCTACAAATGTAAGGAACTTGGCATTCCCAGCTCTGTATTGGCTACATTACACTGTGTTCTTTAGTTTTTGAGAGCTCCAACTGCCCACTGGGAATCAGGCACTGTACTTCTTGCCACATCAGATCAGCTTTCTCCTTCCCCAATCCTCCAGAAATTATCTGATCTTAAAATCACTAGCTTTCTGAACTTGTGGAGGCTTAATGGGGTACAAGCTTTGTCTGGAGACATTCAGCTATTACCTTGGAAAACAAAGTTGAACTAAGAACCACCGCATAGGTTGAGCCCTTCCTGCCCTGTTGGACTACAATCATGTAACACCCTTTGTTTTCTTTTTTATTTAAAAGGTTTTTTTCCGTTTTACATACCAACCACAGTTCCCCCTCCCTCCCCTCCTTCTACTTCCCCGAACTCCCCCATCTCCCATCCCCTCCTCAGAGAGGGTAAGTCCTCCCATTGGGAGTCAACAAAGTCTGGCATACCAAATTGAGGCAGGACCAAGCCCCTCCTCCTGTATGGACGCTGAGCAAGGTATCTCTCCATAGGGAGTGGGCTCCAAGAAGCCAGTTCACGCACTAGGAATAAATCCTGGTCCCACTGCCAAACGCCCCACAAACTACCCAAGCCACACACCTGTCATCCACATTCAGAGGACTTTGTTTCCATGCAGATTCCCCAGCTGTCATTCCAGAGACCATGAGCTCCCAGTCGCTTGGGTCAGCTGTCTCTGTGGGTTTCCCATCATGATTTTGACCCCCCCTCGTTTTCTTAAGTTAGAACAAAGTAACAAAATGTTCTGAAAACTGTCATGCGGTTGGAATTTACCTTCAGCCCATTCCAGAGATAGAATAGTCACACATTCAGAGATAGGGGAAAGGGAAAAAGGGAGAGGAGGAAGTAGTGAGGAAAGGGGAGATAAAGGAACAAGCAAAGTTTATTGGATCATTGTGATGTTTCAATGGGACTAGAGTAAACGTAGTCAATGTGGATTAATGTCTCACTGATTAGAGACAGAAATGTAGTTCCGATCATGCCAGGCCTGTTTCCAAGGAGGGGCAAAGGAAGGGGTTTGGGTCCAAGTTTGGGTTCAGAACTTTCTGAAACTCCTCTCTTCAAACTTTTTGGCACTTCAGTCTAGGTCTGTATCTTCTGAGAAATGAAGTCTAGCCACCCCCCCCAATATATAAATGTAACCCACTGAGGCTGTTTTGGTTGTGTGTATGTGTGGTTTTAGCGCTGATCACTTTGTACAGGACAAGCACTTAGTGAGCTCATCCATGGAGAGTGAATCTCCTTTTCTTAGCAGCCATCAGTTGCCTATAGTTCCTTGTCCAGGGGTAGGACTCCATAAGATTCTCCCTTCTGCATAAGCATGTTTATTGTTAATGTCATTCCTCAGATCTTATCTACCCAGTCAATTCTAAGAGAAGCAGTCTCATAACAGACTTCCTGATATTCTGGCTCTTACAATTAAACTGCCCAAAGTAACTCCCTTTTGTTCTAGTTTAACACACTTCACCCAATTGTTCTTAGTTCCCTGCTCAGCACATCTTTATGAGCACCTACAGCTTTCAGAGGTCCACCGTTTTACAACATAAAAGAAATTTGATGTGGGATGTCTTTGTGTATGCTGTGAATATCACTGGATAATGAAGGAATTATTTTGGCTTATGACAGAGCAGCTTAGAAGCAGGCAGGAAATCCAAGCATAGATACAGAGGAAGGAGGGTGGAGTCACAAGAGACACAGTCCAGACACCCAAGAAGCAAGATGTATTGGAGTACAGATAAGCCACAAGCCATGAGGCAAGACAGATTAATAGAAATGGTTTGAGTTAAGATGCAAGAGCTAGCTACCAAGAAGCCTGAGCCACAGGCTGAACATCCTCTGGCTGTAATTAAAATACGCCTCTGTGTGTTTCTGTGGTACTGTGGGTCTGTGGGTCCTGACCTTGGGCTGGATAGGTCAGAAAGTCTTACAACAGAAATTATTTTAACCAACTTAGTTGAAACCTTTGAAGCTGTTGATCCCCTCTTCCCATTACCTCTAGTGTGATGTAATTGTGGTTTTAGGTTTAAAAAGTCTTACCCAGCCTTTCTTCGGGCAGAGAGTTCTTTGTAGCATGAGCCTGCTCTTGGTCAGTGGCTTAAATAAAGGACTCATAATTGATTTCACATCCATGATGGTCTGTAGTTTTCTTTCATGGCCTGTAATACAAACTTTCAACCCTCTCTTCATCAATGTTTTTTGAGCCATAAGTGCAAGAGATATGATGTGGATATATTTATTGGGGCTAGGTTAACAATGATCAGGTGAAGAAGAAACCCACAGAATGAGAAAGAATGTCAGCTCTACATGTGACAGAGAATTAATATTCAAAATATATAAAGAATTCAATATTTAATATATATATATGGAACTCAAAAAAAAAGAATCAGAGACACAAAAGACACAATTGAAAAATGGACAAAGTTCACTAGAAAAAATAAAGATGGCTAATCAATACCTCAAACTGTTTACCATCCTTAGCAACTGGGGAAATAGAAATGTTTTTAAAAAATGTATTGCATTTTAACCCAGCCAAACTAAGAGAAGCAAAATAATTGACAACAAGTGAGGTTATGGTGAAAGGTAAATAAATCTTCATTCTCTGTTTGTGGGAATGCAAATTCGTGCAGCCATTCTAGAAATCAGTATGAAGAACACCAAAATTCATTTCTTCACAATAGCTCAGAAATGGAAACAAAACCTAAATGTACTTTAGAGGATGAATGGATAATGAAAATACCCTGGTACATTTTAAAAGTCTTAATTCACCTTTCTTTGAGCATAGAGTTATTTGTGGCAAGATGCTGTTGTCAGTCACTGGCTTAAATAAAGGACTCATACTTGGTACATACACACACACACACACACACACACACACACACACACACATATACACACACACACAATTTTCAGGAAAAAAATTAACCTAGGAAAGATTACACTGAGTGAAGTAATCCAGACACAGAAAGACATGCCACATATCCCCTCTCGTGTATGGTTCCTAACTTTGTATCTTCAGATGTGAGTACACAACATGGAGTAATCAGAAAACTAAAAATGCATGAGAGGACCATTGGAGAGCACAAGAAGGGAATATCAGGATACAAGTTATATGAAACAGAAAATAAGAAAATATCATGGATGCTCCAATTAAGGGGGAGTGGAAGGTCAGTACAGGAGAAGAAGGGAGGAGAGACAAATAGCACCAAGATTTGATAAAGTCTCAAGAAAACAATATTTTATGTCCTCCTAAAATCATAAACAATACATATAAGTACATATATATGCAACACACACACTAAAGGAAGTTGTTATGCCACAAGGCCTGACAAGCTCCCCACCATAACTATAGACTAACAAAAACTCCAGTACAAGGTATAAGAAATATACCTCTCAGTTGGTTCATCAGGGAAGTTCAAATGACCACCCAAACAATATAGACTATGGTAATTATATAGTAATAAGTTTCTGACCTGTCCATTACAGCCTAACGGGAGGTTTGGACCTGCTCACAGCCCTGCTGCCACTTAACCCCAAATAATCACACAAAAACTTATATTAATTACATGCTGTTTGACCTATGTCTCAGGTTTATGGCTAGATTAATTTCTATTAATCTTTGTCATGTGGCCTGTGGCTTGCCTGACTTCCTTTACATAGTGCTTCTTGGATGACTGGATCACATCTCTCTCTCTCTGACTCTACCCTCCTTTCCTTTTTTTTTAAAAAAAGATATTTCATTTTTATTTTATGTGAATTGGTGTTTTGCCTGCATGTATAACTGTGTAGGGGTGTCAGATCTTTGAAATACAGACAGTAGTTAACTGCCATGTGGATGCTGGGACTTGAACTCAGGTCCTCAGGAAGAACAGTCAGTGCTCTTAACTGCTGAGCCATCTCTCCAGCCCCCTCCTTTCCCTTTTATCTATGCTTGTATTTCCTGCCTACTTCTAAGATGCTTTGCTATAGGTCAAAACAGTTCCTTTATTATATAATGAGAATTCACAGCATATAGAAAGACATCCCACATCACAACTGTCCTTGGTTGCTTCTTAGAGGCTGAGGGTAGGGCCTGTTTCTAAAATACCACATGTTTAGGAAACAGGACTCAAAGTATTTGAACTGGACCTAGTCTGAGAGTCTTCTTCCTGTGACCTAGCTTCCATGGTATCAGAAAATACTATGCAAGCTGCCAAGGGAGAGAAACAGTTGGTAGACCTATCAGCCATGAAATCTATGATCCAAAATAATAACCAGAATGATAACACATCCATAATGGTCCAGTAAGTGGCATTCATATCTTGGTAGTAATAAACAGGTGTCTAATTGAATTTAAGGCCTACTAGACAGGAGGAAAATCATGCCTGGTATTAGACATCTAGCCAACTTCCCACAGCTAGTGAAGTTATAGATCTTAGAAGAGACTGTATTAGCATCATTTTGCTAGACTAGCAGAATTCCTAACTACATTCTAAGTCTTATTTTTAGACCCACAGATAAGTGTAGCCACTGTCCCTTATCAAAAAAGCTCTCTTTACTCTTTATATCAAATGTGTGAAGATTTTCGTCAATTTGTTATATTCAAGTATTTGGTTTCTTTTTTAAAAAAAGAAGAAGTAAAAGACAGAGTGAAATTATTTCACACCTTAACCTAGAAAATTTCCCCAACCTGTAAAATAGTGTGAGTAACATTTTCAGTTGTTTATTTACTATGGTATAGTCTAAGTGGGCATAAACTACTATGTATAGTTTACTATAGTATACTACTATGTATAGTCTAAATGAAATAAGACTACTTACCATGTATAGTCTAAACGAACCCAAAAGGTGCATGTGGTAAAGCCTTTTTGTTTTCCTTATTACAGCAAAACACTATTGGTAGGTGGTACAACCTTTAGAAATAGGTTTAGTGGAAGATTCTTTCATGCTTGGGAATAAATCCTTCAGGGGATTTTAGGATACCAGGATCTTTTCTACATTTGCTTCCTGGTTGATGAAATGAACACATTGATCCAACATAGGTTTCCTGCCATTGCCATCCAGACCTTGCCCCAGAGTCACAAAACAATGAATCTGCTCCATCATGCGGTTGACCTTCAAACTTCTGAGCCGAAATAACCCTTCTTCATGCTTGTTGTCCAGGTATTTCATTGTGGTAACACAGCAATTTGATGTTTTCTCCTCTAAAAGATTCTTATAGATTGAAATGAAAAACCTCTTCTTTACAACGCACCCAGTTTGGTATTACAAAGTCTACAGGTAAAAATACAGGCTTAAATTACCTTAAATTAAATACAGGTTGGTAATTGCCTTTTTCTCTTACAAAGCACCTTCAGATACTGAGAGCTCCTAGTCCTCAAGGAGGAGCCTTCCAGGTTGGTTGCAGCTCAGTTACTTCCAGTGCTATGTCTGACCTGTGTGGTTTATTCATCAGTGGGGTCTTACCTCTGAGTTACTGAAGGCAGCCAATGGCAATGTCAATCATTTACAATGTTTTCGTTGTTTGGAGAGTCTCTTAGATTCTCAGGCCCACAAGTAGAAGAGGGATTTCACTTTCCTGGCAGTAGGGTATTCGTTAGAAAGTCTATGGTTCTTGGGCATGCATTATCACCTCATGTGTTGTAATCTCTCTCTCTCTCTCTCTCTCTCTCTCTCTCTCTCTCTCTCTCTCTCTCTCTCTCTCTCTCTCTCTGTGTGTGTGTGTGTGTGTGTGTGTGTGTGTATTATGTGTCCTCGTGGCTTTTTCAAACATTTTTTCTTGTCATTTATTTCTCTTCCCTTACTCTGCCTATATATTACCTTCCAGTCTCCTCCCCAGTGAAAGTTTCTCCTACTTTCCTATTTACATCTGCATAGTGTCTAGTGTCTTTCTAGGGCTTTTTCTCTTCCCTTCCTCATAGTTCTAGTCTACTTTTCATGTTTCTAGGGTTACTTTACGCTACGCACTCTAAAGATTCAAAGCAGCTCTTGCTTTTTATTAATGATAGCTTTGGACTTGCTGTATTCTTCTCTCCTGGAAAAAAATTATTAAGATGGCAAATCAAATAGTACTTACTGACAGCATTAGTCAGAAGCAGTCTTTCTGCCATTTTCAAACTTACCCCAAAAGCACCTGACACAAATCCAAGTCCTCTTAAGTCACCCCAATACCGACTCATTGAGACATTCTGCTATTCTCTATGGTGTGCATTTTCCCTGTTGCAATGAGAAAGGTTTCATTTACTTACTTCTGGTAGGTTCTTAGTGATCATGTGAATAGAGACTCTGTTCTGAACTTCTTGACCACCCTGGGGTGACCACAGAGGGTTTCCTAAGTTCTGTTATTCCTTGTTTCCACTAGATTTGGACTCCTTGATTATCAAAAATCTATAAATGACAAGAGTTTGTTACAGAAAGTTGCATGGAATTTCAAGTAGATTATCTATGAATAGTATGGAACGTGAGGTAAAAAGAATGATCAGGATAGCCTTCGATGGTCACCCAGTCTAGTGCAAAGGCACGATCTTTGGGGAGTTTGTGGCCCACTCGTTTGTTGGCACAACTTGTTGGTGATCCTCCAGGGTGCAGTCATGGCCTAGCCACAGCCAGTGTCCAGCGGCCTCACGGATGAGGCCGCCCCTCAGCTGCTGCTCGGACCTGGACCCCAGGACCAAGGACTTTCTATTGCAGGAAACAATGCTAAGGATTAAGGATCCTAAGAAGTCCTTGGATTTTTATATGGGGATTCTTGAATGACACTACTCCAAAAGCTTGATTTTCTTCAATGAAAATTTTCCTCTATTTCTTGGCTTATGAGGATAAGAATGACATCCCTACAGATAAAAATGAAAGAACAGCATGGTTGTTTTCCAGAAAAGCTATGCTTGACTTGACACATAACTGGGGCACCGAGGATGGTGAGACCCAGAGTTACCACAACAGCAACTCAGACCCTCGGAGATTTGGTGACATTGGGATTGCTGTTGCTGATGTCTACAGTACCTGTAAAAGATTTGAGGGACTGGGAGTCAAGTTTGTGATGAAACCCGATGATGGTAAAATGAAAGGTCTGGCCTTCATTCAAGATCCTGATAGCTACTGGATTGAAATTCTGAATCTTAACAAAACAGCAGCAATTATTTAGTTCTATGAGAATGTTCCTTTGAGGTGTCCTGATGGTTGGTAACAAGAAACAATGTAACAGTGTGATACAAGATGCTAAGGCACCAGAAGCATCGAGAACTGATGGATCTTTTCATTATCTTGTTTTAGTATTTTTGGTTTTTTTTTAATCTCTCCTCCTGTTCTCACTTTCAAGTACCAGTTTATCTTATGACTTAGACAAAGTTGTGTGACTTTACTTTTTAGATAATAATTAGAACGAGTCCCTTCAGAGACTACATTTGCTACTGCCTGTCTCTTAAATACTACTCAAGTCTGGTTTTGATACATCATTGAAACAATGTTTTAAATGGTTTTCTTTTAGAGGGCTGTTATGTTCTGGGGTTTCAGTTCCGCAGAAATAACTTTTTATGATGGAAAGTAAAGAATACTGAATAGAAATGAAACTTTATGTACTTCAAACAGCATAGGGTTTATTTTATAAAAGAGAAGACACTCTTGAGAGCAATTCTGAAGCAAGCTGACAAGGAAACTGATAGAAATACTGATTTGGGGAGTTATATATAAAGTACTTTCAAAGTTCAAGTACTAACTTTACTTTTCTGGGAATGTGGAGAAGGAGAGGATTAATCTTACTGGATACGTAGACAATGAGCTAGGCTGCAGCGTAGTTTATGTGAATGAATACTTCTATTACCATGTGAGAAAGCCAGCGGCTAAACACACAGACTGACCTGATTGTGTCATCTTTCTAGCATCTGGATGACGCCTCATTGTCCTTCCTGTGTTAGTCTCTACTATGAGACCTGCAGCGAGTTTAGCTTTATGCCCTTTGCTCTCGAGTTTGACTACTGTAGTGAAAAACAACAGCATAGACGTCTATATATAGCACAAGCCCAACATATGTTCCAGGTGACATTTTGTGAGACTCATGAGTCTCTCCAACCCAAGTCTTCATGAGTTCACTAAGGATAAATTATTTCCAGTGATAACTCAGATATCAGGAGTTAGCTCAGTGGTCTACCAAGCTGACTGACTGACTGACTGACAATGGGTTTCTTTATATATATATATATATATATATATATATATATATATATATATATATATTAAACTTTATTTATTTATTTGCCTTGGTGTTTGCCTGGAACTGGAACTACAGACAGTTGTTAGCTGCCATGTGGGTGCTGGGAATCGAACCCTGGTCCTCTGGAAGAGCAGACGGTGCTCTTAACCGCTGAGCCATCTCTCCAGCCCCTGACAATGGATTTCTAAGAGGCAATTTTAAAACCTTACAGTCTGGAGGATAAAACCCAATTGAGATTAAACTACATTATGCCGTGTCTGCACGGCAAAGAGCCGGACTGGCAGGGAACTTCGAGGTTGAAAACAGCACTCAGGACATCGTCTTGGGTTTCATGCAGGAGGAGCCTTTATTCCACAGCACTCTGACAGCTTTTATACCTTCACTAGCCATTGCAAAACATGGGGTCAAGGAAGGGTCACCCTGTACCAGGAAGCTAATCAGCACAAACAGCACCAAGGAAAACCACAGTCAGGGGTGAGAACCCATCACAAGACACATTCTCAGGAAGCACAAATTGCAAAACAACAGAGGGGAACAAAAGGTCTGACTCAGGTCACCAGCTGCTGAATACCTTTGAAACTTTGGGGAGACTGGAGAGATGGCTCAGCGGTTAAGAGCACTGACTGTTCTTCCAGAGGACTTGAGTTCAATTCCCAGCATCCACATGGCAGCTAACAACTGTCTGTAATTCCAAGATCTGATGCAGTTATACATGCAGGTGGGGCACCAATTTCACATAAAGTAAAAATAAATATTTTACAAAAAAGAAAGATTTTTTTGTTAGTTTGAGGCAAGTTCTTTAATTGCCTTGGAACTCAGCAGTTGTGCTAGGCTAACTTAGGCTAGCCTCTACTGTGCTGTGATTGTGTAGACTTTGGGAATGGAACCCAAGCCCTCATACTTGCCCATTAAGTACTTTACTTAATGTGCTAGAATCCATACCTTATATATCACTGATTATATCCCCAATTAGAACAAAACATTCTTCTATATAGCTTTGAATCTGTGTTTGTGTTGGAGTACTTTGCATAGATGTCTTTGTCTCTATCTTGTCACACTTTGTATTTTATTCAGAGTCCTATATGTGCTCCATTCATTGAGTGGTTGGAGATCTACTCCATTTACTCTCCATCATTGTATGTGATTATCTTGAATAAACATATTGTAATATAATTTACTGGTAATCATCTTCCTGCAAATTTAAAAAAAGTGTGGTAGTGAAATGCTATTTCTATTTTCTAGATCATCAATAGTGTGATTGTAGGATTATTATATAGGATCACTCTTAGCTTTACCAGGTATTTGCTATCAAGAGCCTCAGCTACTTGTTCGGACAAGGAGTTCATCACCGAGGCCTGTTGCATTGTTTGGCTAATGGCAATTCCAGTGCCAGCAGCGGCTGCAGCAGAGACAGCAATGGCAGTCATAATGGCGGCGGTAATGCCGAAATTTCTCTTTTGACGGGTCAGCTGGAGTAGCAGGAGCTGCATCCAAAGGCATCACAGCAAATGCTGGCAGTCTCACTATCAAGGCATTATCACTAGTATTTTTCCAGCAATTGCTAAGGCTGCAATTCAAAGCTGAACAGTTTAGTAACCCTCCCCTCCCACATTACCATTCCAAGTCACAAACAAAAAAAAGGGGGGGGGATAATAGACAGGGCATAGTAAAATTCTTATTGGGCTTGCTGGTACCATTCGACTTCAGAGATGATTCAAAATAGGAAGAAGCATTTCAAGTAGCTGTGACATTGAATTTTAAGTTCAACCATGGCTTTGCAGCCAGGTTCCAACACATTAAAGTTTTCTGTTCGTTGTGCTGGAAGCTGTCTGGATGAGTAATGTCAGTGTTATACCGCTAGAAGCACTTGGTTTTTTTTTTATGGGATGAAATGGATTAATGTGAGCAATTTAAGAAAATCATAGACTGAAATAAAACTTTAGCATTGTTTAATATGTTAAAAAAAAAAGAATGATTAGGATAAAGACAAAATATTTGCCATGATGAAAGAACCCATCTTTCTGATATTACAGCAACTGAGACATAAAGCTTGGTTATGAATCCAAAGTCGCCTACATTATGACAAAATAACAAATCACATTAACATATAAATTAAATTTATTTACAGTTTTGGCCCAAATTAAAGAAAGTGATTTGGTCATCTTGGGACTACCTCCTTGCAAGGCACCACTGTAGCCAGAAGTTTCCAGCCCAGCCTATCCCCAAGGTCTGGACCTGCCCACAGCTGCCTTGTCCCAAATAATCACACAAAAGGTTATATTAATTACAAACTGTTTGACTCATTATCAACTAGCTCTTACAACTTAGCTCAACCCATTTTTATTAATCTATGTCAATACATGGCTCCATGGCTTTACATTGTCCAATTGCATCTTATCTTGCCTTCTGGGCAGCCACCTGCCACGTCTGTTTGACGCTGCCTTCCTTCTCCCTTATCTATGCTTGGATTTCCCACTTGCCTGTAAGCTGCCCTGCCATAGGCCAAAACAGCTTTTTTATTAACCAATGAATTCACAGCACACAGAAAGACATCCCACATCACTCCAACGCTTCACTCTAGTCAGGTTGAACTGTCTGTTCCCACCCTCACTTCCTAGCCACTCCCATCAATCTTGACCCTACCTTCAGGTCCAGCTTCTCTTTGAAGAAACTCTGATAACTTCAATGATGCCTTCCTTCTTTTACGTATTAAGGTGGCTCTGCAAAGGTTATTACAACTTCCCCATGGACCAAGTGATATGTCTGCTATCACCTCTTCACCCCATTGGCTACTGGTGCAAATTGGGAAAGAGACTCAAGTAACACCTACGTAACTAGGCAGTTTAAGGCAGAAAAGAAGGTCATCCAGGGGAAGTTCAGACTCTAAGGCTCAGGGAAATCTCCTTGCTATAGCTCTAATATCCTTTCCTGCAGACCTTATTAGTTATCTTCCTAATAAGACCCAGATGTTATACCAGATGTTATACCCTCCTGATGTGATTACAATAGGCCCTGACAGAGCATGTGAATGAAAGAGTAGAAGTGGTGATGATTCCTCTGCAGGCCAAATGATTACACTGTATATCACAGAGATAGTACAATTCATTTATAGAGATTTGTTGCACAAATTCTGGTTGTAATAAAAAGAAACTCAGAACCAGATATCAGAGAAAGGCTGAAATATCAAAGAATGAAACACCACAATCAAATCTCACCCAGCTATCTTCTGGATTCCTCAGCTTCGCTCCTGGTTGCTTCTAATTACTGCTGTTCTCCTAAGCCTGCCTTAAATATGCCTTCTTCATCCAGCTGTACCCCATTCAGGTTAAAGACATGAGGTATTTTGTTTTAGTGGTTAGCCTTGAACTCACAGAAACATATAAAGATCTCTGTCTCTGGAGTTATGGGATTAAAGGTGGGGGTCATCACTGCCTGACTGTTTGGCCTGGTACTCACAGAGATGCTGGGAAAAAATGTGAGTTACCACTGCTTTGTTATCCCTGGAAGTCCTGGAGATCCAGAACAATCTCCCAAGTGATGGGACTAATGGAGTGCTCTACCTCTGCCTAGTTTGACTGTGGGTTGATCTGTTGATATTCCAGGTTTTATTAAATATGTAACATATTTATATGTTATTTATATATGTATTTATATAAATATGTACATATTTTATTAAATATGTGACAGAGATTAGTGTGTTTGACAGGTAATTCTTATGTTTCCAAGTACTCACCCAAAGTACAGTGATGTTATTAAAGTTTAAAAAGCAACATCCCACTGGGTGGTGGTGACACATGCCTTTCATCTCAGCATTTGGGATGCCGAGGCAGGTGTATCTCTGTGAGTTCTGGGCCAGGATGGTCTACTAAATGAGTTCCAGGACCACCAGGGCTATGCAGAGAAACCCTATGTTGAAAAAACCAAAATTAATTAATTAAAAAGTAACATCCCTATTAAATGTGGAATAATAGAACTGAGAAGAAAAGAATCAGATTTTTTATTATGGACTATATATTGTTTTTTTGTTCTTTTGTCTATGAATATTTCCCCATAAACTCATAGAAATCTTCCTTAAAATAGAGCTGGGATCCCCCATCAAAAGAGTAATGAGAGACTACCATTATCAGGTATTTGTTTCTCTGCCTCTATGGCCTAGACATGGATACAAGAGAAAACCCTCCACTCCACTGTAAGTGTACAACTACTCTGGAGAACAATATAGCAAGACCTAGCAAATACCTGGTAAAGCTAAGAGTGATCCTATATAATAACCCTACAATCACACCATTGATGATCTAGAAAATAGAAATAGTATTTCACTACCACACTTTTTTTAAATTTGCAGGAAGATAATTACCAGTAAATTATATTACAATATGTTTATTCAAGATAATCACATACAATGATGGAGAGTAAATGATGTAGATCTCCAACCATTCAATGAATGGAGCACATATAGGACTCTGAATAAAATACAAAGTGTGACAAGAAAGAGACAAAGACATCTATGCAAAGTACTCCAACACAAACACAGATTCAAAGCTATATAGAAGAATGTTTTGTTCTAATTAGGGATATAATCAGTGATATATAAGGTATGGATTCTAGCAAATTAAGTGAAGTACTTAATGGGCAAGTATGAGGGCTTGGGTTCCATTCCCAAAGCCCACACAATAAAAAGCCAAGCACAAGCTTATAAACACAGCACAGTAGAGGCTAGCCTAAGCTAACCTAGCACTGCTGAATTCCAAGGCAATTAAAGAACTTGCCTCAAACTAACAAAAAAATTCTTTCTTTTTTGTAAAATATTTATTTTTATTTTATGTGAATTGGTGTTTTGCCTGCATGCATAACTGTGTAAGGGTGTCAGATCTTGGAATTATAGACAGTTGTTAGCTGCCATGTGGATGCTGGGAATTGAACTCAGGTCCTCAGGAAGAACAGTCAGTGCTCTTAACTGCTGAGCCATCTCTCCAGCCTCCCCAAAGTTTCAAAGGTATTCAGCAGCTGGTGACCTGAGTCAGACCTTTTGCCTACACACCTGTACATGTACACATACATGCACATACCCACACACAAATCTATGCATTCCTAAAGATGCAAACATGAACACACTCATAAAGTATGAATCATAACTATGAATGCCAATACAATTGTTTCCTCTGTACTAAGGGGAAAGGCAATGAAAATTGAATAGACTTAAGGACTCTGTGATTGAAATAATTTGTGTCTTAATCCATGCTCATAACTACTACATTTCCTGATATACCCTTGAACGTTTTGCAACATTTCAGAATGAACAAATAATACTTATATGACTTTTGTAAATTTAAAGTAATCTCTATGAATTTGAAAACAATAAAAAGAATATATACATATATATACATATGTAAACTTATTTGGAATTTCACCAGATACCAAGATAAAACACCAGTTTTGGGGAGAAAGGCCAGCAGATATAGATAATACATGCATATATTGATTTCTGAGGCAGTGAGCAGAACCCAGACAGTGCAGTTATGCTTTCTTAAAGGTAAACTCATAAATAATATTAGAGTTACCACAAATAAAGTCTAGGTTATATTTTATCTCTTCAACCTAGTACCTTACAAGTAAATGCCATCAAAATAACAGCCTTGAAAACTCTCTCCAAGTAATTAAATCTGGAATGATTCTAAAGCTTGTCCCACAGTGTCCCGACGCCTCCACAACTGATATTGCTCTGATCTCCCAGGCACCTCCCTAGAGTATTGCTCAGTTCCCATTATGATGAACTATATATTTAAGTAAGATGATTACAGCAGTTTAAAAAGACATTCTCTACTGGGTGTTGGACCATTGTCTGAAAATCCCACACTCAGAGGCTAAGGGAAGAAGACAGCAAGTTCTAGCTCATCATGGACCATGTGACGAGACTGTTTACAAAAACATACAAGGATAAAACTTCCAATTCATAGAAAATGCAAGATCAATAGGAGTGTGAAAATTCTTCCTATGTTGTTTGGAAATTACAGTTAATATATTAAGATGACATGTTTAAAATATGAAACACATTTTTAGTAAAAAGATAGAAGAGAATTTCCTTAAAGTTATGCACACATCAAAATGAAATCTTAGCATATTAAACGTCTGAATATGTGTATATGGATTTAAATTTGTAAATATACAAATACAAGTTAATTTTCCATCCAGAGACTAATCAATTTAAGTAATAATGTACCAATCTGCTCACAGAGGCCTCATTTCACATGAACATCAACAGGGAAGGTGATACAAAATAATTTTACTTTATAGATTTGTATTTGTGTAAAAGGCCCTGCTGCTTTTGACATGGGCAAAATCTAGGAATGAAATGTTCAGAGAGCCAGCAATCTGAGAAGCAGCCTAAAGATCTGTCTTCCATCTTATGTTCAGCCAGCAAACTATACAGAGAGGAGAAGAGATAGTCAATTATACCAAAGCTTTGACTTTCCCCTCTGACCAGAAGGTCACTCTTATCTCCCAGATTTATGATGCTGGTTCTTTTCTCCTCCTCCTCTGTTTTCTGTGATGGGGGTAAGAGTGAGGGAGGTAGGGAGTGGGGGTTTCACAAACAACAAGGTCACCAAGCATTTCTCCTGAGCCAGCTGTTTGGATGATGTCCAGGTTGAAGATTAACTCAAAGTAAACAAACCATTTTCAGTGTGTGCATGTGGATCCCTTCCTACAGAACAAATACAAATGTTTTCTTGTAGCATTTGCAGTGCTGCTATCATTATGTCCCTGCCATTTATTATAGCATGACCCTTTTTCCCTGTGCATAATGGCAATTGACACCAGTAGAAGGAGGAGGGGAGGGTCATGGGATTCCTACTTGGGATTCACCTATTACTGACTTCTACCACCCCCATGCTACAAGTGATCTGAAGGTATGCTAGAGTACATATGAATTAGAAGATTAACTAAAGGGCAGATTTCATAATGCAGCTTCCATGAGGTTGTCATCTGTATTTGAATAGGACTTTATGGTGATGCATGCAATTGTTCTGGGGTCACCCATGCACATTAATGTTTATCCTTGCTCTGTGATATGTTCCACAAACATATTGTTTTGCCAAGAAGGGTGGAATCATTACTTTAGTCTGTTGTTAGCTCCCTATCTGGAGTGACTAAACAATTGTATGCTTCTCTCCAAGAAAAGTTAGCTCAATGGTACTCTTTTATTCTTTAAAATGTAGTGTATTTGGGAAACTATCAAGATAACTTGACACAAGCAGTTAGGGCATTTTACTTGTTATTATTGTAAAAGAAGAAAGACTGATACATAACCAAGCTAAAATTTTAAATATGAGGATAAGTGTGGATTTTTGAAAAAGAGCAGAGAGTAGAGGGATTCCTGCAAAACTGACTTAACAGAGTTCCTGATAAAATTAAGGAATCAAGGGTTAAGATAGAGAAAATGAATCACACATTAAGAATGACCAGATTGTGGGGAGTTGAAATGAGCAAAGTTCTGTGTTAAACTTACTCTGGAAGGCCAAAGATAGGACATAAAGATAATATATAGTTAATGAAAAAAAGGCTCAGAAGAACCATTGTAAATTTGGTTAGGGAGAGAATTTTTGCCACAAATATGTACCTGCTGATTTCTAAATAAATACAAAGTACAGAGTTTGAAGAAAGAAGGTTAAAACAATTGCCTTCAACATGGTAGGTGCATGTGTATACTTGTGTGTACACTCATGTGTTGCTTCTGTGGCTGAAACATAACAAAACTGTGTATTCTGTTCTTGGATCTCAAATCTATCTCCCTAGATGTAAAAAAAAAAAAAACAACAAAAAAACAGGACAAGAATAGGGTTGCTTCTTCCCAGTGAAAAATTCCATAGAACCATACCAGAGTCCTTATCTCTTCCCTTTCAATGAGACATTCTGGATGTGATCCACAAAAAGTCATTTACATATCTTTCTTTTGGTTCTTCTTTATTAAAAATCAAAATTTCTGGTTTTTAAAATTAGGATTCACAATAATCCTTAGATTAACTCCCAAAATAATTAGAATATATACTGCCAGTCCTGCTTCAAAAGTTCTCACATGTATTAAAAGCATAAACAGTAGCTCCTGTTGCTATTGGCATCATATATTTTATTCATTGACCATCTGTTTTCCTGGTCTGTTTCTTATAATGTTAGCTAATATGAACACATTGCAGACATGGTCCTTTCTAGAAAGAATTCCATTAACACACTAAGATCACATCCTTGTCAGTGCTACCCAATCATTCTCCACAGCCCCTCCCTGATATCCAGTCTCTAGGACACTACACAAAGCTGCCCAGACCAATTTCTCTGCATCATTTTTTGAGATCAGAAACAGGCTGTTGCATAGCAACAGAGGCTCAGAGTCAAATATAGACCCTGGAAGGAAACATGGCCCCCGGTAATGTCAATGCTACTTGAAAAGTGAACAAAGCATACTGTCAAAAGAGCCTCAAAAGCTGCTCACATTCCCTTTCTATCAAAGTCCCTCACTCCAGGTTCCTAATCCGGTATGTCTAGCAATTTCTGTTTTTGATAAAGTGTAACAGTTTTTGATCTCTCCATTTTCCACAAACCTCAGAATCTCACTCACAGGAGGGGTTGCATTTGAATAGAACATGTATTCAGTATAAGCATAGAGGTATTTCACCTTCAGTGCCATCCTGTATCCTGTAAAGGAGTGGTCTTAATCCCATCCTTTTTATGGTTCATAAAACTATCTCTCTAAGATGATGAGAACCAGGCTTGCCTTTCCTCAAGAGTAATTAACGAAGTTAGCACAATGCTGTGATTCTGCAGCCCTAACTTCTGCTTCTACTTAATAGAAACATAGATCCTAAGCCAGTCTCTTAATGAAATGATTGATGGTCCAAATTCTAATTTACAAGTGAGAGATCTTGGCTTAAGAGCCATCTTTTGTCCACCTAGCTGTATCACTTACCTTCTTCTAAGTTGGAGCAAGAAGTTCTGTCCCATCCCAATGGAGCCTTGAAAGCAGCCCTGCCTTCCTGTGTCCTTCAAAAGAGTCAACTCTCCCCATGAAAACCTCCAACATCCCCATATAAGAACAAAAACAATGCCGTCCCTCCTCATAATGTCAAGAATCAGTTTCCAAGGCAAACAGACATGGCTGTTTCACCCTGTAACTAGAATTCCAGATGGGAAGTTGGGTAGGGTAGAGAGTAGGGGACCGTAGTCAGGGGTGGTGGGAGAAGGAGGAGGCGGCGAATCACTTATAAATGGCGCCCAAGCAGGACCCGAAGCCCAAATTCCAGGAGGGCAAACGAGTGCTGTTCTTTCATGGGCCTCTTCTCTATGAAACAAGTGTGTAAAGGTTGCCATAAAGGACAAACAAGTGAAATACTTTATCCATTACAGTGGCTGGAATAAAAATTGGGATGAATGGGTTCCAGAAAGCAGAGTACTCAAATATGTAGACACCAATTTGCAGAAACAGCGAGAGCTGCAAAAGGTTAATCAGGAGCAGTATGCAGAGGGCAAGATGAGAGGAGCTGCGCCAGGAAAGAAGACATCTGGGCTGCAACAGAAAGATGTTGAAGTGAAAACAAAAAAGAACAAGCAGAAAACACCTGGAAATGGAGATGGTGGCAGTACCAGTGAGACACCTCAGCCTCCTAGGAAGAAAAGAGCCCGGGTAGATCCTACTGTTGAAAATGAAGAAACATTCATGAACAGAGTTGAAGTTAAAGTAAAGATTCCTGAAGAGCTGAAACCGTGGCTTATAGATGACTAGGACTTGATCACCAGACAAAAGCAGCTTTTTTACCTTCCTGCCAAGAAGAATGTGGATTCGATTTTGGAGGATTATGCAAATTATAAAAAATCTCAAGGAAATATAGATAATAAAGAGTATGCTGTTAATGAGGTTGTAGCAGGGATAAAGGAGTACTTCAGTGTAATGCTGGGCACTCAGCTACTCTACAAATTTGAGAGACCACAGTATGCTGAAATTCTTGCTGATCACCCTGATGCACCCATGTCCCAAGTGTATGGAGCACCACATTTACTGAGATTATTTGTGCAAATTGGAGCAATGTTGACCTATACACCTCTAGATGAGAAGAGCTTTGCTTTATTACTGAACTATCTACATGATTTTCTCAAGTACCTGGCAAAGAATTCTGCAACTTTGGTCAGTGCCAGTGATTATGAAGTGGCTCCTCCTGAGTACCACCAGAAAGCAGTGTAAGGAGCTTGTTCTCTCTCACTCGTGCTGGATCTCTGTAAACAGTTTGGTTCTTAGTCCTTCTCTTGTACAAATGATGTACTTTGAAGACCGTTAGTGTATAACAGAATTGATGTTTGTTTTCTGTTTGATTTTAAACAGAGAAAAATAAAAGGAGTCCTACTCCTTTTTTCTTTCTTTTTTCATTTCAAAGTTTCCACCAGTGTATTCAGTGATGGACAACAGAGAAACATGCTGTAGAATGTTTTATTGCCTAGTTGACAAAGCTGCTTTTGAATGCTGGTTGTCCTGTTCCTTTGACACTACGCACTTTTATAATATGTGTTAATGCTCTATGACAAAATGCTCTGATTCCTAGTGCCAAAGGTTCACTTCAGTGTATATAACTGAACATCATCCATCTGTGCTCTTTTTTTTTTAATGGTGCTTAAAGAGCCATTCTTTGCAAGTCATCCATGTTGTTCCTTAGGCATTTTATCTTTGCTTAATTGTTAAAGAATGGTGGCTTGTTTCATGGTTTTTGTATTTGTGTCTAATGCATGTTTTAACATGATAGACACAATGCATTGTGTAGCTACAGTTTTATGGAAAAAGTCAATCTTGTAGGAGTTGTTTTTCAGATCTTCAATAATTTTTTTTCTTTAAATTTCAAAAAAAAAAAAAGAATTCCAGATGGTTTCAAGGAGGTGAAATGTACTATCTTCATTACTGGTCATCATAGGTTATAACTGGCTTATCTGATTCAGGACTACACTTTTCCTTTATCTCTTGTATCAAATTCCCTCTTCTCAGAACTTTCCTAGGATAGCTGAAAGAGTCTTCTAGCATGCCTCCACACAGCGAAGTAAGTCCCAGAAAGTGCACACTCCCCTAGCCACAGATAGACCACCTTTGTTCTTTAGTACAGTGTACCATGTGCAAAGTAAATCAGAAGCATCTCCAAGACCTCACACTGGTGTTGCCACCTCCAACTGATTGATGAAAGGAAAGTCACTGCTGTCTTTTCTGAGGGTAAGTATGTTCTTTATTCTGAAAATTGGCAATACTAAAATTTAGCTAATCATTTTATGTACTCCTCTGTTCATATCATTGTCACTGTACCCTAGTCGCTGATGCAGGAATGTTTCTTTTATATAGAAATGGTGCTATGAATTATCTCAGGTAACCTGAACTTGATTTTTAGAGCCCACTTCCTATGGTGGGATGCCTTGCTTAGCCCTGATTCAGGGAGGAAAGGATGAGTCCTGCCTCAACGTGATATGTTAGCCTATGTTGACTACTCAAGGGAGGCCGTATCCCCTTTGAGGAGGGGATGGGGATGAGGGGAGTGGGAGTAGGGGAGAAAGGGGTGACAGTGGAGAGTATGTAAAAGGGAAAAACTTCTTAAATAAAAGATAATTCCACCTGATTAACAAAGACAGAATTGTTGAATTGTGTGGATTAGAGTGAAACTCAATTCTAGAAATCTTCAGAGTACAGAAATCATGAAGCAAAATTCCCATAGTAAATTTTATAACGGGCAGAACAAGCTTTCAGACAACATTTACAACCAGCCATGCATCTTAAAGACACAGGAAAAGTGCTAACCACAATGGACTCCTAGGGGAAGCACAAGTAGCACTAATTAACTGTCAATAGGCTAGCTTTTCTACAAGAGCCCTAGGATCTTTCTCTGTGTCTCAAATACTGACAACACTCATACTCCTTCACTGTAAACCCCAACAAAATTCTTGGTGGTGAGGGCTTCTTGGGATAACAAAGGGGGGCAGAGTTCTGCCAATCATCTGAATCTCTGCACCACTTCTCTAATGAGCATGCTTTCCAAAGTTATCTGAAGGGTGAAATGTTCTTTCAGGGACTGGGAAAAGCATAGAAAGGAAAATTGTGCAGGGACATTTTCAGTTTGCAGAAAAGCTTGGACATCAAAGTTTCCATAGAAACAGGTTGTAATTATAGTGACTTTGATGACTTTGTAGTGGCAACTTCCATGGCCAGATGAGTAGAGCAGGGGTCTTCCTGCAGGTATTTGAACAGAATTTTTAACTTTGTAAACATAATTATATAACGACAGAAATCAGTCAGGTGTGATGGTTTATTCTTATAATTCTAGAAAAAGGAAGAGCAGGACTTCAAAGTAATTGTTGGCTATATAGTGAGTTTAATACCAGCCTGTGCTACATGAGATCCTGCCTGAAAAGTAAAAACTCATTTAAAAGAGAGTACAAATGAGCTAACACCCCACTTACAGCTTTACAAAGTTCTTTTATGGCAACAACCACATCGTGAATGTTTATCCATGCTAACCATAAAGTCCACACAATAGTAAAATTGTAACAAAAGTGGTAAGAGTCAAGTAACATGTGATAATAATGACAAAAATAGTAAAGCTTGGACTGAGAGCATAGTTCAATGGTAGAATACTTGCCTAGCATGCAAGAGGCCATAAACTGTATCTCCAGTATCTGAAAGTGCAAACTTTTGGAAAACAGAGTCTGCATGTGATTTAAGACTGTGACATGAGAAGGGAGAGTAAGGGTAAGCCTTTAATCCAACAATGCTTGTTCTTGTAACAAACTACATAAAAGAAGGTTGTGTAAAGGAAGCAGTTTGGAACTATGGTGTGACAAGCTAAAAAAAAAAAAAGAAGAAAATGAATGGGCCTTCTAACAACATATCTCAAATGACATTATACAGAGGAAAGTAATATCCACCACATTAAAAACAAATTTTTAAATTAGTAAAGGGTTAATGAGATGGCTCAGTGGGTAAGGGCACTTAAAATCTACATTCAACCTTGGGGACTCACACATTAGAAAGAGAACAGACCCTGGAAATTTATCCTTTGCATACACACTAAATGAATGAATGAATGAATGAATAAGTAAATAAATAAATAAAATGTGAGAAATAAAACTTGAAAAAAAATTCTTATCCACACTATTACTTATTGTTGATTAGCAATAGGGATTGAACCCTGGGCTTTGCACATGCTAAGTACATGTTCCATTTTAACTATACCCTCAAGTATCAGATTATGTAGTGTTCAGAGCACTCTTTCAGGATGAGCAATGTAGTTAATCATCATCGTCCAGCAAGGATGAAGCACTGAAGGACAGTGAGAAGGATGGTGCTCAAGGCTACAGAGTTACAGAGTAGGACAGGTTCCATTTATACCCAGAGCATCGGGCTCCAGAGCCGAGGAATTGACCGAGACTAGTTAAGGAAGAGATACGGTCTGTACAATTGAGCATATGTCAGAACACCATTAGAATAACACTCTGTGTGTTAACATCTATATAAATTACTAACTGTACCATGTGAAAAAAGTTTTGTGACCTTGGAGAGAGAAAGTCTGCTGCAGACAGAAGAGAAGAGAGGGAGAAAGAGGTAGAGATCATCTCAGACTAAAAACCGACACATTAATCTCTCTTCTCTTCTATTTACTAGGGAATTAATGGAACACCTGTAATAGAACACGGACCAGTGCATGTCTTATGTTCAAGAACTATTTAGTTGCTAATAAATGAAAAATAACAGACTATTGTGTGTCAAATAAATACCTGTTAGTCTTGATTTTTTTTTTGTCCCTGCACAGTCAGGACATAGGTGAAATTCTCATGTGCTGTGATGTGCCTGGATAGACCCTCGGATTGGTGATAGTAGGACAAGTCCAACATTTTCCTACATAGATATGAACTAACATGCCAGAGAATTCTGGCGCATCCACTAGACCCACCCAGCACCAATGTGCTTCCCAGATCAAGGCATAGATGGGCCGTGCCTTCCCAAGTAAGGACCTAGATTTAGGTTTGCTTAGAGGCATGATGTAAAACATTTCTTGTCAAATCATGAAGACCCAAGAAGAGGAAGTTTCATTACTGTAGGTGTTAGGCAAGAAACAGAGGAATGATTTTCAAGATGCCTGCTTTAGTTCTAAAACTTAACCAGACCTTGCTGGCGTGTCCCAACAATTAAAAGTCACCAATGTCCTATTTTATGCCATGCACACTGGACAGTTCCCCTCAGGCCATCTCTGTAAGAATTTCCAGGCCTGTCCTTTTTCACAGATGAATAAGCTCAGATTCATCTCCAGATGTCCGGCAGGGTTGGATGGAATCCATCCCATAGCCCTCAGGGGCCTTGAACACTCCCAGGTGCACTTTCATCTTACTTCAGGTGGGAAGAAGGAAGCAATCTGTTTCAGATGTTCTTGTGATAGTTTCAGTAGGATTCCTTCCATTAGTTCAGCAATTCTAGAAAACTCTAAGCCTATGCCCCTTCCTATATCTCTGTGCCCTAATATGAAACACTCAAAGTTGAAAACCTCCCTCCAGACCCTCCAGATAATATGCATCTCCATTTTTTATATTTGTTGTGGTTGTTATTTTGAGTCAGAGTTTCTCTGTGTAGCCATGGCTATCCTGGAACTCACTCTGTAGACCAGGCTGGCTTTGAACTCAGAGATCCTCCTGCATCTGCCTCCCAAGTGCTGGGATTAAAGGCACACACCACCACCATCTGGTTTTCCATTGTTCTTTATAGTTCCTTTTCATTTTGTTTTGTTTTGAGTTTGGAACAAGGTCTCACTATATCCTGGGTTAATCTAGAAGTTGATATTTTCTTGCCTCAACCTCCAAAAAACTGAAGGAGCGATTAGCATTTTTAGCTTCTTTTATTTTTGTGTAGCCATCAGACTGTGCATGTATATATACAAGTGTGTTCAGGTGCATGAGAATACCAGAATTTGACATATCACTTCTTGTTGTATCAGCTTTTGCTCGTGTATGTGATATGTATGTGTGTACATGTTCATGTGTGCTTTGTTGCATGATTTTGTGTGTGTGCATATGTGTGTAGAGCAAAGAGGATATTGATTTTGTCCTTCTATTACTCTCCAGCATGTATTTTGAGGCAAGGTCTCTCACTGAACCCGGAGATAGCTACCTTGGCTAGGACCAGTCGGCCACAAATCATCAGGGATCCACCCATCTTCTTACCAGTTCCAAGATTGTAGGCACACACTGTTACCATAGCCTGCTTTTTCACAACTTTTTCATTTTAATTCAGATCCTATGCTTGCCAAATAAGCACTTTACTGATGAGCCATCTTCCCAGTTCCCTTTCTCCTCATCCTCTTCCTCCTTTTCTAATGTAATGTTCTTAGTTCCTGGGGCTGGAATGATGGCTCGGTGATTAAAAGTACTTACTGCTCTTGCAGAGCAACAAGGATTAGTTTTCAGCACCCACATAATGGTTCACAACTGTGCATTACTCCAGTTCCAAGGGATCCAACGTACTCTTTGAACTTCCAAGGACACAAGGTATACATGTGGTACACATGTACACATACAAACAAACTTATATATAAGCACATACATACATGTAAGCAAGAAACACATACATACAATCTTTAAATAAATTAAAAGGTATTTTCCATGTTTAATGTTATTAGCTGAAGTTTAGTACAATTTCCTATATATGTGCAAATATATTTATAGTTGCTTTAAACATTAGAAATGTTCTTTCAAACCATGAGCTATACAATTATATGCTGGTACAATACATTCAGAATATTAATTCTAGTTTGTATTGTTAACAATATTATTTGAAAATGTCTATTTCTCTATGAATTAGAAATAATGTGAGCCAAGGCTGACCTCCAAAGATATAAAGAATTCAAAAAACTAGACATCAATCTGCCTCCAAGACTCAGCTATACCACTCTTAGGCATGTATCTCAATCATACTAAATGGAACCTTGCTCAAATGTGTTCAGAGCAGCAGCATTATTTGTAATAGCCAGAACCTGGAAACAACCTAGATGCCCCAACTGAAGAATGGATAGAGAAAATTGATACAATTATTACTCAGCTGTAAAAGAACCTTCTGAATGATTGTCAGGCTGTTTTTCTTTTTTTAAGATTTATTTATTTATTATGTATACACTATACAGAAGAGGGCACCAGATGTCATCATAGATGGTTGTGAGCCACCATGTGGTTTTGCTGGGAATTGAACTCAGGTCCTCTGGAAGAACAGTCAGTGCTCTTAACCTCTGAGTCATCTCTCCAGGTCCAGTGAACAATGCCATCATGGAATTTGCAGGCAAATAGATGAAACTAGAAAAAAATCATCTTGAATGAGGTAACCAAGACTCAGAAAGACACACATGGTATGTACTCACTCATAAGTGGATATTAGCTGTAAAGGATAACCAAGCTACAATTCACAGCCCCAGAGAGGCTAGGTAACAAGGAGGACCCAAAGAGGGAAACATGGACTTCCCTGGGAAGGGAAAATAGAACAGATAGTCTGAGTTAACTGGGAAGGTGGAAGTGGGAACATGAGGGATCTGGTTGGGCAGGTTAGAACCATGACTGAGGGGAAGAGTAATAAAAGAGATATCTTAGATAAGTGAGGGCATTTCAGAGTTGGGGAGAAACCTGGCACCAGCAAACTCCCAGGAATCTACAAGGATGACCCCAGCTGAGACTCCTAGCAATAGTGGACAGGGTGCCTGGACTAGCCATCTCCTGTAATTAGAATGGTAACTACCCTAATTATCGTCATCAGAGAGTTTTCGTCTAGTTAGTTTGGAAACAAATTCAGAGATCCACAGCCAAGCACTGGTGAGCTCCTGGAATGCTGTTGAAGAGAGGATAAAAGGATTTTATGAGTCACGAGAGTCAAGGTCATCACACACAGAAGCAACTAACCTGGATTTATAAGACCTCACAAACTCTGGACCAACAGCTAGGGAGCCTGCATGGGACCAACCTAGGCCCTCTACAGGTGTGTGACAATTGTGTAGCTTTGTCTATTTGTGGGACTCCTAGCAGTGAGATCAGGGCCTGTCCCTAATGCTTGAGCTAGCTTTTTCTAACCTATTCCCCACAGTGGATTGCCTCACCCAGCCTTAATACAAAGGGAGGAACTTAGCCCTGCCTCAACTTGATATGTCATGCTTTGTTGACACCCATGGGAGGCCTCTCTCTTTCTGAACAGAAACAGAGGAATAAATGGGGGGGGAGACAGATGGGAGGTGGGGGAAGGGAACAGGAAAAGAAAAGGGAAAGGTGAAAACTGCAGTAAGGATGTAAAATAAATGGAAAAAATAATAAGAAATAATGTGAACAGTTGTTATTCTGATCTCTCTTGGTTGTATTACTGCCTCCCATAATTCCTTCCTTTGGATGTGGCATTTGGCTTTTACAACTCCAGATTATGTGGCATGTTTTGAAAATGCCTATCATAGACTCTTTGGATGCCAATGCAAGACTGTGTATTTCTAAGAGGAAAATGAGGGCAATAGAGAACTCTCCCAGGATAATTCAACATGATTCAGTTAAATAATTAAGATTCTGCATATGAAATAAGTATAATGTCCCAGCCCTTCCTGCAATAAGTCTGAGATTTCATAAATGACATTTAAAAATCTTTCTAGTTTATATAGTTCAAAGATTAGTAGCAATCATTTAATGTTCAGCCACAAACTACACAATTTGGACTGTATGTCTTATATGCATTCCCCAAAATACATATAAGATAAGGTAGATGGCTACCTCATGTTCAAAAGTCTGAGAGGATATACTTGAGTGAATGTGTACAGACAGAACCTGCTAAGGTCACTTTTGCAGCAAACAAATTCCTCATAAAAGGGACATTCTGTTTTCACAGAGTATTCTGTCAGTCGGCTGCCTCTCCTCCTAGATGTTCAGATTATGCTTCTCATATAATTGTCAGCAGAGCACAGACATTCTGCTTTCAAAAAAGAGGTGGAGGTCAGGGGGTGTGAAAGGGAGAAGGGGAGAGTTCTGTGAGAATAAGCCTGAGTATCATGGTTACCACAGTAACGACCAAAGCAAGGAAACCATGACAACCAGAACATTTAATGGAGACCAAGGTGATTTGGCAAGAAGAACAGGGTCCTGCTTTCAGAAAAAATTCTTTGTTAACCTGGTAGACTTCTTCAGCTAATTATCTGCTTTTTGTCCCAATATCTTTAATGAATATACTTTTTCAGGTGGGCTGAATGGAGACTGGTTTTGTTTTCTTTTCTTTTCTTTTGTTTTGAGAAATGCAGAGGCACAAAGGGAGAGCTACAAAGAGACATTTACAGTTTCTAGAACATCCCTTGAATCACAGTTGTCATAGAAACTTGATGTCATAGCAACCAATATGATACTTTGATGGAGACCTATGTAATGCAGTGTGAAAAGCAGGTGTTTAGGATCAGCTAAAGGTGTGGGTGTTCCATGGTGGTGGCTAAACCTCCCTGAATAGAGAGACTCAGGATTTTAGAACCAAGTCAACTGCTTTTCACTTTGGGACTTAGTCATGTATTGTCTCCTTAGAGAAGTTGGATCCTCTTGGCCCCCAAATAATGTGCTGTATTCCAGGTTGTCCTGGGCCCATTGTCCATTTCCAGGTGAGTGATATATAGGAGGATGAGATAGGAAATAGTTCTGTTCTC
This sequence comes from Sigmodon hispidus, assembly GCA_004025045.1. Taxonomy (NCBI): domain Eukaryota; kingdom Metazoa; phylum Chordata; class Mammalia; order Rodentia; family Cricetidae; genus Sigmodon; species Sigmodon hispidus. The sequence continues at coordinate 26,792 of PVIH01010503.1, read as the reverse complement.
AGCTCAGCTTTCCCAACTGGGTATTAGGATACTCACACACAGGATGCAAGACCAGTAGTCAACATTTACTTGAACAGAGGCCAAAGATTCTCTTGTATATCCCAGATAGTTATTAAGCTATGCATTATTTGCATATTTGATATTTTAATATGTATTATTTCATGGTACCATCTTTTAAAATATTTTTCTTACGTTTATTTGTGTGTGAAGCAGGTACCTGGGATTAACCTTAGGAGTCAGGCTTGACAGAAGTGCCTTTACTGAATGAACCACCTTATCAGCCTCCCATTTAAAACATTCATTTTCTAATGATTGTCATAAAGCTAGGGGATTTAACAAGTATCAGCTAAAATTGTCAAAATGTAAAATACCAAAATTAAGCAGTTCCAAAAAGAGTAAAAACATTCACAATGGTCTGTTATATTATTAGCCAATTATGTGCTCTAAAATAACTAGATAGACTTTCATACTATTAGCATTAGTTGCCAGTAAATGAGTTTCCTGTTCTGTATTGCCTAGGCTCCCTCGCCTTCCTAATGACCTGTATCCACATAACTACAGCACAACTGTTGCTAAATAACATTCACATACCAGAAATTTATTTAAGTAGATTTATGAAAAATTTTATAGTATTAAATGTATTTTTACATTTATCCATATGCATATAACAATGACCTTTGCATTACTTTGATTTTATTTGCAGCATTGAAAATTGAACACAGAACCTTCATTTTGTTAGGCACATGCTAAGTCACTACCATGTACTTCCAACCCAGATCACTCTTTTTTATTGCAGTATAGTATTCCAGTACATGGCAACATCACAATTTGTTTTAACCACTCACTCACCTGCCTTTTTTTATATCTTTCAGATTTTCCCACTGTTAAAACCACTAGCAGAGTCTACAGAATCTACTTTCCAAACCATTGATCATTCACTTGGAATTTTATTTTTCCTTTAGTTGATGAATTACATGTATCCTTCCTATGTAATGCAACCTTGTATGCTGCAAAAATCACACCTGCCCAGTGTGTTCAAATTCAGATAGCCTTAAAAAATGCCTTGGTGTATTGAAACATTTCAATTTTCCATTTCAAACGTTCCATTTCTCCAGGCCCAAATCTGTCTTTTATTTTCATTATATTCACCTAAGCCTGCTCTATGCATCTAGGACCTTGACCATCCTGTTAAAAAGAAGAGTTGTTGACACAAGTTCCTTATCAACTGTGTCTTCACTGCCATTCAAGCTCCTTGTTTGTTTAAGAGATGAAGTCTGTTTAGAATGTGGTCTGTTTATGCATTACAGAATTGACACTCCTATTAACTGTTTATGCATTACAGAATTGACTTTCTCCTATTAACTTTAGATGAACAAGAAAAGTTATGCAGAAGTGTTTTGATTCTTATGCGTTGATGGATCTTAGAGTGTTGTTTTCAATGAAGCTTGACTCAGCTTTTTTTTTAACCCTGAATCCTGCTTTATAAACATTGCTTCCATCTGGAAGCTATGGAGCTGGGCACAGAATGCTTCCACACAGTCCCTCCTTCTTTTTTCTTATGTGAATTTATTGCTGGGTTAACCAAGTGAGTAAACAGAAAAGCTTGCTGTATATTCAATGGACTTTATTTAAAAGGAGTGTAGGGAGAAGCCTGCCAGGAAGTTCCTTTCATCTATGGCCTTTACTAAAACTCAGAAAGTAGAGACATGCTCTGATTGCTAAATACACAGTCCATCATAGAGATGGTTCTTCTCTTCTGCTATGTAACTGATTTTCCTAAGCCACACACCCAGGCCTGCCCTGTGCCTCAGAGCCACCCCATCTTTTTTACCAAATTCCATTGTTTTCAAGGTACTCTCTCTTCTGTAACTGAGCCCTTTTCCAATAGGAATGGTAGTGAGGTTTTGTTTTGTTGTGTTTTCTTACTATTTTTACTACCTGAGTCAGGATAGTTTCATAGCAGATGAAATGGAAAAATTATAAAATTAATATAGTCACTAAATATACATTAATTTAGATTACTTTCAAGGATGCATTGTTTATAGTTGAGCTTCCCTCTCTGTTTTTCTTCCTTCTTCCTCTTCCTCCTCCTCCCTTCCTCTACTCCCCCAAAGTCTTAACTCCTCTTTTTCTGTCTACCATTGAACTACACCCCAGAATTTTTTTGCAGGTCTAGAGATGAAATCTAGGACCTTGCTCATGCTATAAAGTTATTGTACCACTGATCTATATCCCCAGTCCTTGGCTCATCAACAACAGGTCTTATAACATAGCCCAGGCCAGGCTTTAATTCACTCTGTAACCCAAGCTGCATTTCATTTCACAGAACCCATCAAGTTCCAGCCTCCTGAGTGTAGGGGTTGCAAGTATGAGCCAACACACCAAGATTCTTTTAAAGTTTATCTGAATCGGGTTTTTGCTTGGGGTCCAGGCTGGCCTCAAAGTTATGATCCTCCTTATTTTACCTCCTTAGCATCTGGGGCTCCAGGCATGAGCCACTCTTCATGCCTAATTCAGAAGTTGTCCACAATTCATTATATATCAAGTGGTTTCTCAACTTGTTTGGGTGATTTCTACTCACAACACCTTTATAAGGGAGATACTGCTGTTAATCCCCATGGTGTAGATGAATAAGTGTGGGGCATAATGATTTTTTTTTCAGATTTGGGAAATGGGACACTGAGGATTAGTGTGAACAAGAGCCTGGCAGAATGTCAATAAGTTGTTATTAAGTGAAGCAAGCAGTGTGAGCAGTGCGCACAGCCACACAATTTAGGAGTTGATCCACAACAATAGTGTGCTATGATGGGGAAAAACTAATCTTTTTTTTGTCTTTGCACTCCTTGGGTAAGCTCCATTCTGTAGATGCTGCACAAGCCTTGGTTGTTTCAATTTGAGGATGTCTTGTTCCGGAGCTCCCACTCTCAGATACGACTACCCTTACTGCCCTGCCACTACTACCTGGTATTTATCATCTGCATGCCTCATGATAATATTATGTAGTAGTCATCTTTTTTATATATCCTTTTTTTTTCTTTTTTAGACACTATCGATTTATCTGTTTTTCTGCCTCTAGACCTTGCAGTTTGGTTATGGAGTTTGTGATTGAGATACATTGGTGCTGCCTTGTGGCATAATCCTGAACTGCAGCTCAAACACAGCAGGCAGTAAAGAGATAGGTGGTGTGGTTCAATCCCACCATAAAGAGCTTTCTAGAAAACTGAGTGGGTAAGAGAGCATTTGTAGTATATCAGAGTACACTAGGTATTGTTTCAAAATTTTCAACCTGTTTTTATGCTTGAAAATGTTTATGATTGAAAAACAATCATTTCAACATTATAAAAATATGTTTATACTTTTGAATAAATAGTTGGAGGCTTATATTTAGTAACTATAAGATGCTTCAAAAGGGGCTGCTGTCCTTCCTTCCTGAAGAAATTACTACAATGGCACCCTGCCCTGCTCCATTAACCACAGCCCCTTAACAGGGTGCAGATTACAATGACCTTGATGAACCTTCATCGGAGCCTCACCAGGAATTACATGTGTTAACTGTAATATTTTTTGGCTTATATACAGATGTATTTCTGAACTCTCCTCAATTTCTTAAGATTTTTTTCAGGGGAATTTTCATGAAATGTAGTTTTCAACTTTAGACACACACACACACACACACACACACACACACACACAAATAAAACAATTCTTACCTTAAAGGGAATAATAAATAATTATTCTGGAGCCATTTCGAGTGGCCATGGCCAGAGAATCCAGATTTAGGTTACCCCAAATTCCATATTCTAATTCTAGTGTGGAAGTAGTTTCATGAAGCTTTATAGTTTTGCAGAACGTGGAGAGTCATAAATCAAGGCAGGTTGAAAAATGTTGGTGGGTACCTCAGAGACATGGTTACAGCAAAATAGTGGGAGCTTTATTAGGGACCCAAGGTACTATCTGATAGCAGTCCTATCTTTGGGGTTGGTGGAATCTGGTAGTCTGCTTAATTAACAGATTCCAAGCAGTTTTTATCAGTCAAAGGATGTTAGTTTGGAAACAGAGCTGGATAAGTAATGGGTGTTCCCAAGAGCTAGAAAACTAGCCAAAGATAAAGCAATTAGCCTCTGGACCTGCAACATTCCAATCTCTCCACAGTACTGCAGTTCTAATCAGCCAATCAGCTTCTGCAAACACAGCTTCTTCAGAAGTTTCCTTTCACAAGCTCTTGACATTTTAAACATTTCCATTATCTTCCAAATGAAAGCCTTCGTTGCAGTCTCTTGAGTTAAGGCAGTGAGGGACCCTTACAAAGTCCTTTCCCAACTGATAAAAGGTCTTTCCAGGTTGTTTGCTGACTTAACAATCAGAACTTGGTAATATTTATTCACCCTCACAAATATCTCCCAAAGAACTTGCCTTAAAACTTTGCTTCCTGGCCCAGGCTTTTTTTTTTTTTTTTTTTTTTAAAAAAAAGATAGTAGTTAGAAGATAGATATACACTAAAGTCAGAGCTCTTGTGACCACCCCACTGGGCAAATAAATCTGTCCAGTTCTTGGGACTTTGTACAAGAATCTCCACTTAACAGAAAATTCAGTTTACACTCTTCAGTCGTGTTTACAAAGAATAAAGTCAACATCATGTTTTTATTATTTAGTCATAGTTTCAGTTAGTATACAATTTCTATTAGAAACAAGAGAGCATCTTGGGGCGCCTTTAAAGAACCTTCTCTGTGGAGTAAAACACAGCAAAGTATCTCTAAAAGGTAGCTTGTCACCAAGTTTTGATGAGGAAAAGAGTCTGAACTTTGTCACTTCTGTTTTTCCTTCTGAAATGAGCAAACTTAGCATGACTGAGGCTCTATGCTGTGTGCCCTATGCCTGTCTCTATCTATAGATTTGTGAGGAAAAATCAATGTATATTTAATCAAGTAGAATTTTGCCTCCTATGAGACTATATTAGTCTAGGCCTACATCCATAAAATAACTGTGAGATTTCTCAAAGTGGCATCTTTGTATTCTTTTGTCTATCGGTTTGTGATTGATGACAATCTCTTAGTTTTCTTCCGCAGATGGTTAAATGCATAGTAGAGTGTTTATCTTCTTACATGTTTCCCCCTCAGAGGGCTAGCGCAGTTCAAAGAGTCATGAGAGATATCCTTGTGTATCTGGAAATAATACTCCCCTAAAGACACATTTATAGAAAGCAACATTGCTAACAATATAAATGTAATTTGTTCCCAGGGGGATGAGCAAAGGTCTGCCAATTTTCTGCATGCCTGACAAGTTTCTCTAAGAATCAGGCCTTCTCATGGGGCCTGAAGGCTGAACTTGCTTTGCTTTCAGTAAAAGACAAAGGCAAGGGAGAAATGGCTGTGTGCAGGGATTTCAAGTTTGCAAATCAGTCTGTGCATCCTAGTTCTCATAGAAACTGGTTTTATAATGGCTTTCAGGATGACTTTTGAAGGAGGATATTGGAAGCTAGCATGAAGAAGAAAGCTCTGTCTGCAAGTCTTTGGGATCATCTGAGCATGAGGATACTCAGTGGTGGGAGCTGAACCTCCCTAGGGAGTAAAGACATTTGGAGATTATAGAGACAAGTCAGCTGGTTCCTGTTTCAGGTCTAGATAGCTCCTGAGGGAACTCTTAGGACTGTGTGCTATCCTGTTACAAAGTATTCTGAACCTACTCTCTTTGTAGAAGCTGGCTGTCTGTGGGCTGATGACAGGCAATGGCTCTTTCTGAGCCTAGCTAGTCCCTCTGTGAACTGAGGATGAGAATGCTCATCCAGGAGATCTCCAAAACCTTAAGTGCTATCTCCTACTTAACAGTCCCCACTGATGTAAATGGATAGCCCAGATTTTTTTTTTCTAGACAGAGTTTCTCTGTGTAGCCCTGGCTGACCTAGAATTCATTCTGTAGAGCAGGTTGGTCTTGAACTCACAGAGATCTGCCTACTTCTGCCTCCCAAGTGCTGGGATTTAAGGTGTGAGCCATATCAGATGCAATCAATTGTCTCAAAATTATTGCCTTCCTTTTGCTTTATTTATTTATTTATTTATTTTTAATTTTGTCAAGATAGGTTTTCTCTGTGTAGCTTTGGAGCCTGTCCTGGAACTCACTCTGTAACCCAGGCTGGATTGAACTCACAGAAATTCACCTGCCCTGGACTCCTGAGTGCTGGGATTAAAGGAGTGTGTCACCACATGGTGGGATGCTGCTCATGATTCTCCTGCTTCCACCTCCTTCAGCAAATCATACTGGTGTGCACCAGAGAGATGGCTCAGCAATTAAGAGCACTGACTGTTCTTCCAAAGGTCCTGAGTTCAATTCCCAGCACCCACATGGAAGCTCACAACTGTCTTTAACTCCAGATCCAGGAAATCTGACACCTTCACACCAACGCACATAAAATAATTTCAAATAGATTATTAAAAAGAATTTTTCTCCTAAAAAATATTGTCATGTAATTTCCTTTATTACAATTAAGCCCAGTTAAGTTCCCCTAAACCCAAAAAAGCTTCAGTATTATTTCCCAGGACATAACATTTTCAGTTCTATAGTACCGAGTATCATGGCTCTCCAGCTGCCCTATCTTTAGACAAGTACGACACTTCTGTTATTATAGGAATCATTTCCTAGAAACTTATGTAGAATCATTGGGGTGACATATTTTGGTTGATTTTGAACTTTTAATTTAGCATCTTTCATTTAGAGTATTTTTTATACCATTCATATTTGTTATGTATGTCACTGGTGCATACTTAAAATATTTACTTTTTTAAAAATTATTTAAAACTTTCCATTTTTAATTTTTAAAACTTTCACTGTATTGCTAATTGTACATGGTTCTGTGTTGCACAAGAAATAGTCATATGGAATTTATCTATTCAATTATTTGAGATGGGATCTTATGCTGTAGCCCAGGCAGACAATGAATTCACTGTATAGCTGAAGCTGGCCTAGAACTCCTGGCAATTCTCCCGTCTCAGTTCCCAATTGCTGAGATTGCAAGCAGAAAACACTGTGGAAGGCACATCTTTGTTTTGAAATGTTGCTTTTAACCACAGTGCCCCAAGTTTAATAGGTAAGTGTTCTGCAACCCATCTTTACTCTGACCCTGGTTCACTAACTTTTTCTCAGTTGCTTTGTAGGTGCTAAACTAATTTCATTGGTGGAGGCAATTCAAGGTGTAATAATATTAGATCTGTGGGATGGTTATTGTTTCTAATAGAACGTACATTACTAATATGATTTGCAAATCATGTTATGTGTGGTATATATCTGAGAGTGCGCACGTGCGGATGCGCTTTTTCCCGCGCTCAATGGCAACTTTTTTTTTTTTTTTTTTTTTTGCTGGCGTTTTTCGTCTCCTAGATCCGGTCCTTCAGGCGCCACAAATAAACAAAAGACCACCAATCCAGTCCTCAACACACCGGAAACAGCGACAAGCCCCTGCCCCCAGACGTCATCAGTGGTCGCCTGCAGTTCGCAGTTCGGTCCTATTCTTACTCCTTCCTCCTCGTGGTCCCTACTCTTCAATATTCCCGTCTCCATGCCTCTTCTCCCCCTTATATTACTTTCCTGTTTTGGAGCCGGGGAAACACTATGATTTCCCTCGCTAACCCTCGGTGGCAGTAGCGGCAGCAGCTGTCCCAGAGGCCTCTGCGAAGATCGCAGCCACCGAGAATCTCGTTGCATCTTTCCGGGAACACACCGGACACTGTAGCACACTGCAAGCATCCCCAGCCGGCTCCAGCCTCCAACCAGGGTTTGACCCTGAGACTTGTTGGGCGTTGGCGGACCAACTCATCCTTAAAGCCCGTTGTCTATAATGCTAAAACGCATAGAATGCCTGACTTGCCTCTTTATCATTTGTTCGAGGTTGACTCACAAGGTTATCAATCACTCTTTAGTAGGAACTCATTTTCTTGCGTGAATAGTTTATCGTGACTCATTTAAGCTGCTGGACCAATTCCGATCCTCACCGTGCCATTTCTAATGTGTGTGCTTCAAATTTGTAACTTTCTGTTCTGTATTCTTTATTTGGTGCCTAACTCACTGCATGCCTGGCACGCAGGGCATTTATGGAAACATAATTTCTAGGTTGGAATATCCACTCACCGTTGTTCTGACCATGCATTTTGTAAATAAACAACATTGCAATTACCTGGCTTCCTCTTCCGAAGAATGGGCATATTAGCACTCCCTACTGCTAGTGTGCTAGTGAGAAGAGAAACATTTTGTAGGGCAAAGTGTATTTTTAGTAAGAATTACATTTTTTGAAATTGACAGTATTGTCTTCTCACCTAAGATATCATACCCAATAAATACTAGGTTATAATAATAACTAATAGAGGAGCTTTGGTCCAGACAATAACGCCAGGCTTTTGACCTGTTGTTATTTCATCCAATAACATTTTTTTTTTCCTTAGCTGCCCCATTAAGAGTGTACTCTCTGATGGTCCTTAAACTTGCAGATCTACTAGTCTGCTTCCTCTGTTGTATTTTAAGAGCTTAAAAGGAAAACAGATTTCTGTTGTAACAGTACTAGATCTGAGTCCAAGGCCACCTGCTGAAATAGCGGTTCTGATTCTGAGGGTGATGAATCTGACCAAGGTCATAAAGTTAGAAGTAGAAATGGAGATTATTTATTAAGAAGGAAAAACTTCAAGAATGAAGATGAGCTAGTGAGCTGCTTGCTGGTAAAGATCCAAAAGTGCTGGACTATGAGGCCACGTGACCCTTTGTGACATATTTACATTGCACCCTCCTCTCCTATCTCTATGGAACGATGACCTTTTGGCATGTACTGTTTGTTAAATGAAGCTCAGAAAAAAGGACTTGCAAAGGCTTTCTTTGTGCACTAGTCTCGAGGTAGCTTTCCCCAAATTTTTATTCTCCTGCCACAGTAAAGGTAAATCAAAACGATACAAAATATCTTATTAAAGGGAATTAGACTCCTAGTATTTGTTTCTGCCACTAAGTTTTATGAATGGGAAAAAGAATTAATTCTATCTTTTTTGTTTAATGGTATTGGGAGTTGAACCTAGGGCCTTGCACTGGCTAGATAAGTGTTCTACCATTGAGCTATGATTTCCCCAACCTCCTTGAGACAGAATTTTATTAGTTTCCCAGGATGGCCTCACACGTGTGGTCATTTTGCCTCAGTCTCCCATGTTAGGAGGATCACAGATGTGTGTTATTATATCTGGTGGTGCCATATTTTATCTTATTTTATGATTTTATTTTAGTTAAGTTTATTTTTGCTGTAGGCTGGTATTAATCCTCCTACCCATGGCTCCTGAGTTCTGGGAATATAGAGTTGCACTACATCACCCAGGGAAACTCAGTTCTTAACAGGACACTCATTATGCACTGAATCCAGTTGTTACTCCTACAAATGTCTGTATATTGCTCTTTGCATTGTTTTCTGTGAACTAACATGTGCTCTGAAATGGCATGTAAAGGTGCTTTAAATATGCCAGGTCAGTATTTCACACTGAACTGATGGTCTGGGTCCTAGTTTACCTATGTGCGATTCTTGTTTTAAAAGTGAGCTGTCACTTAGCTATTATTCTTCCTGGGCTTTTCTCAGCTGTAGGTCTCTGCTCTGTCCTCTGTCAGTGAATTCTTGAAAATGGACCACCTGTACTGTCGAAAGGACTCAATCCCTTTCCATGACCACCCTCAAACTTCTTTCCCAATGTGAGGATTGCTAGAATGCTGTCCTCAACACAATTTATATAAGTGACTCATCTGGCTTAGGATCCCAGTGTTCATTTCTTTCTTTCTTTTTATTTGTGGTTTCCTTAACTTGAAATTCAAAAGGCTCATGAACTTAATACAAGATCTAACAGTCATTCATTTTTCTAAGAACAGGCAGGAAATCTAGTACATTGATCTGTTGGAAAATTGAATGTTAAGCGCTAAGAATTAAAGTATATTTTACACTAACATTAGTTACATTAATGCTTAAACACAAGAGAGCTACAATATCTTTGAGTCACTTAAAATATCCTATTCATAAAAATACATAGGGCCTGGAGAGGTTGTTGGTGGGCAAGAGTGGGTGTTGATCTATCCCAGACATTTATTTCTGGGTACCTGAGTTAATCCTGGTCCTCAGATGCTTTGTTAAATAAGCCTTTGCTTCAGTTGTCATTATATCAACATCTGCCTCCCTTCAGTTCTTTCCTGTGATGGCATGGATGTGGAAGAGAGAAAGGGCTGGTGGTCTTGGTGTCTTTATGGAATACTTTCTGGAAGAGCTTATGCCTGCAGTGTGATCATATTATCTAACAATATAAGGGAGGAACAGAGCAGGTGAAGCAGATAGTCAGTGAATAAAATGCATGATGCCAATACCAAACGAAATTTACATTTATTCTTTCACATGCAAAGAAACATTTAAAAGAGATTTGCTCCTGTGTGGCTCTGGATGTATATGCTTTCTGAGAATTAAGCATAAGGAGGAATGCTAGGAGACTGTTGGCTTATTGGAAAACTCTGAGATGAAAGGGACTTTGATGTAAGAAAGAAGTGAACACTTTGGTAGAAAACCAGATGAGGCAATTATAACGATGGTGACTATCAATAAAAATGGAATGTTTTTCCTCATCAGAGCTATCTGGAACCCCTATCAGGATGACACAGTCATGTTTGTGTTCTTTGGAGACCGGTTCCTGATGGACAGCAATACAGCTTTCTTCACACTGGCAGATGGAGGGAGGTAATAGGAGAGAGTTGGCTCCTTTGATGCTACATGTTGTCTTTTTTAAAAAAGATTTATTTATTTATTATATATACAGTTGACAGAACAGGGCACCAAATATTATTCCAAATATTGTGAACCACCATGTGGATGTTGGGAACCAAACCCAAGACCTCAGGAAGAACCCTCTAAGCCACCTCTCCAGCTCCATGTTGTCTATTTTGAAGACTTGCCTGACACAGGGCAGGATAGTCTCCACAGCTTAGTGGAGGACAAGGAAGACAGCAAGGACAGCTGCAAGAGACACATAGTGGTAAATGAATATCTGAAACATCAACTCACTGGCTGAGATACCAGTCTGGGAACACTTTGCAGTATTTTCAAAAGCTGGAACTAGAACCCAGGCCTGTGGAATCTCATCTCTGCTTTCTTCCTGAATTACTGCAAGCTACAGTAATTAGTTTCTCATCATCTTGGAAAAGGTTTCTTGTTCAGTGAGGAAAGTAGGGTTAATTCCATTCTTTCACAGAGTGATCCTGAAGATGGAAAACCATTCTGTGTGTGTGGATCCCAAACACTTTGCAAAAGCAACCCCTTTCAGTGAATGAGATCTTGAGTAGCTCACTAGATGGAAGAATCAGTGAGTTGTCAAGTGTTTCCAGGATAGTGCTGAGCACATAGGGTTAGGTGCACAGGTTGGAGGACATTTAGTAGAAAGAGGAGATGGGATAACTATGAGGGTGCTTTGGAGATAAGATTTCATCCACTTTTCCAACAACATTGCCATTTCCTGGGCCCACTTTTCCTTCTGGGGATGATTTTTGGTTCTTAGCTTCTGTTGCTATGGAACAGTTTGCCTCTGAATTCAAAGAGTGATTCAGGTAAAGTGGTGTGTGCAGCTGTGTCCTGCAGCAGCAGCAGGGGGAGTGATTGACGGGGTGCAGTGTTGAGATTCTGTCTTAATCCCTGAAGCCATGCCTGGCCAACGGCAATTGGCCTGGCCATGGCCCAAGTTCTGATGTCAAGCTCTATTTAAGGAGAATTCCCACTGTCGACCCTTGCTCTGTCCTTCCTTTTCTCCACTGTGCTAAAGGCTGTGATTCCCGAGCTCCTCCCCCTCCCTTCTCTCATCCTTTCTTTCTCTCTATCCATCCATCTGTTCTCCCCATCTCCATAACAATAAATTCCTTCCTTGTGGACCCAGTCTAAGTGTCTACCACTGCACCACCGCCTTCTACCATGCTAATGGGGTCTCTATCCATCACCATCTGTCAGCCACACTGGGTAAACAAGATAACATTAACAAATGCAGCAAGAATTCTCTTAGTGCTCCCCCCTCCACAGGCTGTTTGCTAGGATTCCCTGACAGAACCTTCAAACCTATAAGCAACCCCTCCAAGGGCTTCAATTACCATCCACGTTCATTTCTGGCCATAATTGAAGTCTTGACTTTTCAGGTCTCTGAATCTTCTGTTTTCCAGGTTATGGGACCTTCTCTCAGACTTTTAGTCTTTGGGGCAATGCTGTTCGTGACCAACAACATTGTTTACTGATATTCGACAAGGGATAAGTTGGCATTGATTTCTTTTGGCACTGCTCTTTTCTTCTGTATTATGGGAAATTGAAAGACTGGAATGAACTGAGTTCCTTACAACCCCAAAGTCACTCATGTGAGCAAACCTACCACAGGTAAACCTACCACAGGTAAAATTGCTTTTTAAATTATTTTATAGCTGTTTGTTTTAGCGGATAAGCAGGAGTAACAGCTTGCTCATTCCTCCAGCCTATGCGTTTCTCCATGGGATGCACAAGAGATTAAAGAATTTAGGGCCATTCCAAGACCTCACATGGATCAATCTCACCTCATCTAGCCCACACCTGCCCGTCAGAGTCTTAGGACTGCAGCCTATAGCTCTGCAACTGGACAATGTTTTTCGTTGGGAAGAAGCTGCCCAAATTTCAGCCCTAAAAAGTAAATGCTATTTTGTGGCTTAGTCAAAGTTATGTCTAATAAAAGACATAAATTTTCCTCCCAGGAAAAGGACAACTGGAGTTTACTTCTACCATAAGTTATTTCTCATAACCCATGTGAAACAATGAAATAAGGAATTTAAATATACAATTGGAGAATAACTTACACATCTGTGTGCTTTTCTGTAGCCAAGTGATCACCATATCCCTTTTGGCAAATTCTTCTCAATGAAGGTGACCTATCATTCAGCAAACACCTGAATAGTGACTTTAGATAACAATGTAATATCGCATCCTTTACTCTCCATAAAGAACACTCAGCATCTTCCCCTCTAGAAAACAGGCTTCTAGGACTTAAAGATCTCAACACTTTCCCAGTCTTCTGCTATTGTTCCCATAGGTCCTTAGCAACAGACTCTCTCAATGAGGATAGAAGAGGACAGAAATGCTTCCCTTTATGCAAATATCTGTGCATAAGGCCACATGCAGGGTTTGATCTATGAAACTTTGAATGAACTCAGGTGTTGAGAAAGATGAGCAAGGAGTTGGTGAAATAATATGCACTGAACTATGTTAAATCACCATGACTTATATTTCTTTTCTTTTAATCCTAGCAGCTAGTCAAGTTACCACATATAATCATTATTCAGATTAGAATGTATTATCAGTATAAGTAAATCAGGGAGATAACTTTCTCATTTCTCAATTAGGAGCCTGTCCTGAATGATGTAATTCAATTATACCATCTTACCAAACTCCTAGAGTACACACTTTAAAACCTGACCCGTAAAGATTTTGCTGCAGCTGGGTGGTGGCAGCACACACCTTTATCCCAGCACTCAGGATAGGCAGGGGCCAGCCACTTCTACAGAATGAGTTCCAAGACAAGCAGGGCTACACAATGAGAGCCTGTCTCAAAAAAAAAAAGAAAAAGAAAAAAGAAAAGAAAAGATGTTAAGCTACACTACTATGACTAAAACTAAATTTCCTATTAAGTTATAGAGCATCTTTTAACTATAAAACCATGTTGCCCACAAATAAGGACAATTTGGGGTTTTTTTCCTTCCTTAATGTTATCCTATTATGTCTTTCTCTTATCTAATTGCTATCATTAAGACTTTGAGCACTATACTGAATAACAGAGGGGACAATGGACATTATTATCTCATCTCTGATTTTGCAGGAAATTAGCTGTTTGTCTCAATTTAGTATGTCTGTAAGTTTACTGTGTATAACCTTTATGAGTTATGATCCATACTCCTAACATGTCCAAGTCCTTTATCATCAAGGCACTTTAAGTTTGTCAAATGCCTTTTTGGCATCAATTGAGATGATTATGAGGCTTTTCTGCTTGGGTTTGTTTCTATGGTGTACTATATTATTGATGTTAGATGCATAGGCACCTTGAATAAAGCATTCATCTCTCGGATGAAGCCCACTTGGTCATGATATAGGACCCTCCTAAAGTGTTCCAGAATTCAGTTTGCAAGTATTTTTCTGCCGTTTTTTTGCATTTCTGTTTATCTGAGCTTTCTTGTTTTGTTGTGTCTTTGCCTGATTTTAGTGTCAAGATGATACTGGCTTAGTAGAATGAATTTGGTAGTGTTCCTTTGGTTTTTTTTCCATTTTGTGGAACAAATGCCATAAAATTAATAGTAAATCTTGCTTGAAAGTTTGCTAGAAGTCAGCAATTGATCTATCCTGTCCTGGAGTTTTCTTTTCATGGACACTTTAGAATACAGTATCGACCTTGCTGCTTGAGATGAATTAGTTCAAGTATCTCTGGAACTATGGCTTTAGTTAGTCATATGCACTTAGAAAATCATCAGTTTCTTCTAACCTTCCCAGCCTTTTTGGAGTGTTTTTGTTTTGTTTCTTTGGTGGTTTTTATTGGAGGGGGAGGTGACAGGGCTTCTCTGTATAACAGCCCTGGCTGTCCTGGAACTTGCTCTGTAGACAAGGCTGGCCTCAAACTCAAGAGTTTCACCTGCCTCTGCCTGTGCTGGGATTAAAGATGAGCACCATTATCCCCTGGCTTTGGAGTTTGTATTCTCAAAATAGTGTTCATATATACCAACAATAAAGTCTTAGAGAAAGAAATTAAAATAAAATCTCATTTATAATAGCTTCAAAAATAAAGTATTTAGGAATACACCTAACATGAAAAGAGAAAGATCTCTAAATTAAAAAGTTAGAGACATTGTAAAAGGGAATCAAACATAATGCTAGACAATGGAAAGACCTTCTTGCCTCTAGATTGGCAGGATATTGTAAAAATGGCTGTATACCATAATTAACCTACACATTTAATGCAATAGACATTGAAATCCCAATAACATATTTTATCAATGTAGAAATACAATACAAAACAATACTCTAGTCACATGGAACCACAAACGATCAGAAACAACCAAAGCAAATCAAAGAAAACAGTTAAATATATCACATATCTGACGTCAAATTATACAACAGCACTTTAGTGATAAAGACAGTCTTGTTCTGCATAAAACAGGGTTCAATCAATGGAACATAATAAAAGACCTGAAATTAAACCAACACACATACAGCTTTGGCAACTATGGTAAAAACATGAATTGGGGAAAAAACTGGAAATCCACTAACAGAAGAATAGTATTCCCATATCCTTCTTCTTGTACAAAAATCAGTCTGAAATAAATCGAAAACCTTAACTGAAAACCCAAAATGATCTGAAACACCTTGAACTGGCACCTTGGATGCCACTCCTTCTAGAGGAACACCTGACTCAGTATTGATGTTGGGGTGAGGAAACTAGATCTGCTAGGAGTGGATGCTGAACTAAGCCATATTAGGACATTGGGACCTTGGGACCTCCTGCCCTTGCTGGGGAGGAGATGGGGAGATGTGGAGAAGAGAGAGTGACTGGAAGGGGTGGGAGGGGGGAAGGGAGTTTGAACAAGGATATACACGGATAAAAACTGTGCCTTTATTTATAATAAAATAAAAGGAAAAAGAAAATACAAAATGTTGAAAATTCTAGAAAGAAACATACAAACTACTTGTCAAGACACCAGGTTGAGCAAGAAATTTCTAAACAAAACTTTAGTAGCAGAGGAATTCATCCCCAGTGTTATCAGATGGGAAATGCATGGATTGAAAAAACTTCTGTGCAGCAACGGAAATTATCAGCATAGCCGACAGTCCACAAAATGAGAAAATTTTCACCAGCTGTATTTCTAATGGGGGCTAATATCAGGAATTGAACAAAGAACTATAGAAATTAAACACCAAATTTAAAAGAAAAAAACTACCAAAAGACAAATGAGCTAATGAGATAAACAAATACTTCGCTAAAGAAGAAATACAAATGGCAAGTAACTATTTTAAACATAAATGGGCAGGCAATTTGACATCCCTATTCATCAGAAATATATAAATTAAAACTACTTTGAGTCAGCCATAGTGGTGCATACCTTTAATTCCAGCACTCAGACTGCAGAGGCAGAAAGATATCTACAAATTTGATGTTAGTCTGATCTCCATAGTGATTTCTTGTTGTTTTTCTTTTGAAGATGCCCACCACCCAGCTCCCAAATAGATGGAAGCTCCTTCTTAATTATAAATGCCTTGCCTTAGTTTGGCTTGTTTAGAGCCAGCTTTTCTTAACCTACATTATCCCTTTTACCTTTGCTTCTGGGCTTTTTCCTTTTCTTACTTCTGTAATCTTACTGCTACTATTACTCCGTGGATGTCTGGGTGTCTGGGTGTCTGGTCCCTGCTATTCTCCTCCTTCTCTGGATACTTCTTCCCTCTTCCCCTATTTCTCATATATATATTCTCTGCCTGCCAGCCCCACTTATTCCTGTCTTGCTATTGGCCATTCTGTTCTTTATTAGACCATCAGGTGTTTTAGACAGGCAAAGGAACACAGCTTCACAGGGCTAAATAAATGCAACATAAACACAAGTAAAGCACATCAAAATATTATTCTACAATAATTTCTTAGCTAACCAGAGCTACAAAGTAAGTCCCTGAATCAAAAAATAAAAAAGTAAATAAAAAATACCTTGAGCCAGGCAGTGGTGTCACATGCCTTTAATCCCATCACTCAAAAGGCATAGGCAGGAGGAGTTTGAGGCCAGCTTGGTCTTCAGAGAAAATTTCAGGACAACCAGGACTGCAAAGAAACCTTGTCTCAAAAACAAACAAACAAAAAACAAAAAACTCAAAAACCTTTGAAATCTCACCACACCTGTCAGAATGGCTATAATCAAGAAATCTGACAATAAATGTTAGAGAGGATGTGAGAGATGAGGAGTTCTTATTCACTGCTGGTGGGGCTGCAAATTAATTTCCAACCATTATGGAAAGCAGTTTGGAAGTTCCTCAAAAAATAGCTATTATATTGTCCATCTATTCCATTCCTGGATAGAACCCAAAGAACTTTGTATCTCAACACAAAGATATTTGGACAGCCATGTTTATTGCTGCTCTATTTATGACAGCAAGGCAAAGGAAAAACATATATGTCCATCAACAGGTGAAGAAATAATGAAAATGATACACATACAAGTTTGAATATTATTCAGCTATAAAGAAAATGAAATCAGGAAATTTTCAGGAAAAATGAGTGGAGTTGTAAAGTATAACATAAAACAATATGACTCACTCTATGAAAGAAAAATAAATCATATTCTTACTCCTATGCAGTCTGGCCATGTATGCATGTATATATGTGAACAGGTATAAACATGGTTATAGTATAATATTTAGGACAGAGACCGAAAGAGGGAAATATTAAGAAATGACAAAATGCAGGTAAAAAACACATAATTCATGAAATGATATAAAGCTATTTTTTTACAGTTTAATTCTGTCATAGTAAAATTGCAATCATAGCTGGGCAGTAGTGGCTCACACCTTTAATGCCAATACTCAGGAGGCAGAAGCAGGCAAATTTTGTGAGTTCAAACCCATCCTAGTCTACAGAGTGAGATCTGGGACAGTCAGGACTACACAACACAATGAAACCTTGTCTCAAAAAACCCAAAATATTGTAATCATAAAATTGTAATTAATAGCGAAGGCATAATACACTGAGTAAAGCTGCATGGCTTCAAAGTGGCCAGTCTAACCACATAGAAATTGACTGAGGTGTTGAAATTGACCAGTCATAAGAATAAATGATTGCAAATTTACTTGTTTCCTTACCATTTTCTGAGAACCGGGAAAGGCAAGGTGCATATGATGATGCTTATTGTCATTCTGCCTTTGGAAGTTTGTTTGTAGGCATGCATTATCAGACACAGCTCAGCTACAGGGACAGACACCTCTGGATCAAGAAATACAGATTTATTTCAAATAAAAATGTGGTTTCATAGCATTTGAAATTTATAAGCAAGTTAAAATATATTTGTAAATTGTAAAACAGGAAATATGTTTGCCCAAACTGACAAAAGATTATCACCCTCCATGCTTTTAAAATAGTATGCATTCATCTTCATGGGGGGAAATGAAGGCAATGGAAAATAAAATGGACTCTGTGTATGTATGTTTCTAATTCTGTCAACCAAGTTTTTGTTCTTTGTTAGTTTGTTTTTGACATAAGGTCTTACTCTGTAGTGTAGAACTTGGAACTCAATATGTAGCCTGTACTGGCCTCAAACCAGGCTTCAGTCTCCTAAGTATTGCTATGCCAGGCTTTGAGCCACTATATCCAGTCTCCAGCACCTCAAAATAGCCCTAACTGACACTTCTTTATCTTTAGTGCAGACCAGAACTAATTTCCAATCTCACGTTTGGAAATGTCATAAATTGTGGTTGTTTATGTCCCAGGAAAATGGCAGAAACCAAAGTGTAAAAGTTCCAAAGCCCAAGAAGTTTGATCCCATTAACCCCAGTAGGTAGTTTAAGTTCCTCTCTTCCATTGCTGTGACCAGGTGATCCAATACAACTGCAATCCTCACTTTCACCAGGAGATGGCATCGAAGTGGTACCAGCTATGCAATTTAATTGAAAGGGTGGACATTTTGCAGAGAAATAGATGCTGCGACAGGGTTTATTATGCTAATAGTCTTAGTTGGAAATGTCATGTGTGTGTTAAAACTCTCCCGTTTACTTTCGACCTCAAATCTACCTGGCATTCTGTGATCTATCACTTCTTTATCCTGTGTAAATTAAGATGTATACACTCTAAAGAGCAGGGTGTTCATTTTCCATCACTGCTCCCTTGTATAGGGTTTTCTAGACTTTTCTCCACTATGTTCTATGCCACTTCCTCTCCAGGATGCTATGGAACAGCTATCCAGACCTCACTGTAGCACCTGGTTCTCTGTCAGTCAGGATCATTAGGCTGCCCTGTGCCTGCTTGTGACTGACTGCCAAGTTGCATAAGCGCTACCTGGTGTTTCATGATGTATTTTTATAATAATCTTCCATGCTTAGTTTTTTTAGACAGAATTATTTTGTATAAACTAGCTTTAAAGGTGGAGAGATCTATTCTCCTGTTCAGTATGTAAGCTTGTGAGCTTGCACCACCTTGTGATAGAATTCTGACCTGCAGCTTGAACCTCACTATGCAAGAAGGTGGAAGGAATGGCGGTAGACAACCCATCTTCATAATTTTGAGGCAGCCTAGGTAGAATAGGGGACAGTCCTAAGATACAGAGACCCTATGTGGTACCTGACAGAAAGTCTGGTTTATCATTATAAAAGGGCCAGCAAAGGAAACATACCCTGATCTTGAAACCAGAACCAGTGAAAGAAACACATCTTGATCTTGAAACCAGAGTCAATGAAAGAAACACACCCTGGCCCCTGAGACCAGAGCCAAAGGGTTTAAAAAGGCCAGTGAAAGAAATACACTTTAGCCCTAAAACCAGAGCCAAAGAAACACACTCTGCCCTTGACCACACCAGCACACAAACCAATCAACCACTGAATACAAAACCAACCAGATTGAAATCTGACCAGTTCTCATCCTGAAAATCTTCACCCTGAAAAACTCTACCCTTAAGGGGCTGGAGAGGTGGCTCAGCGGTTGGGAGCACTGGCTGTTCTTCCAGAGGACCAGGGTTCAGTTCCCAACACCCACATGGCAGCTCACAACTGTCTGTGGTTCCAGTTCCCAATTCTGGGCAGATACCAAGGCAAAAAAAAAATAATAAAATAAATACAAATTAAAAAAAAACTCTACCCTTAAGAAGCCCTATAGAAGCCTTGTGCCTGTTCAGTTAGGAGCTGCCTTTTTTTCCACCATGGCAGAGGCCATCCTTCTTGACTCTTCCCTCCCAAAAATCTCTTAAATTAGTTTTGGGTGAAGACCTTTTTTCTCCATCATGGAGCAGAGCAGAGAAGCAACAGACATCTCCCCTAGGAAAACTCCTTTTCACCAAGGAGCAGACTACCACATTTCTACAGGGTTTTCTCCCTTAGCAGAGTGAAGCAAAGAAGTAACAACTTTCACCACAAAGAAGCAATAGATGTCTCTGCTGGGAAACTCTCTTAGTGGAGTGGAGCAGAGATGTAATCATGAAGAGAAAGTTTTATGTGAGATGCAACTTTTTTTCTCTCTCTCTCTCCTTTTTACTATGTATAAAGTCTCATTTTTTATCCATGTATCCCCTTGTTCAGGCTCCCTTCCGCCTCCCACCCCTTCCAGTCACTCCCTCTTCTTCCCATCTCCTTATCTCCTCCCCGGCAAGGACAGGAGGTCCCAAGGTCCCAAGGCGGCTTAGTTCAGCATCCACTCCCAGCAGATCCGATTTCTTCACCCCAACATCAAGACTAGGTCAAGTGTTCCTCTGGGGGGAGTGGGCTCCAACTTTTAAGCTCTAAAATTTCTGGGTAACTACTACCTTACTCTTTTCCCTTGCCTCTCCTTTCTCCTCTGATTTCTCTTCTCTCCTCAATTCCACATTCCCCTCTCCCTAGATCCACCTCTCTCTCTCCTCCCATCCCACTTCTCCCCTATTCTTCCTCCTATCCCTTTTCTCCCTTCCCCTCCCCTCTCCTGTCAGTCTTCCTGTGCAGCCTACATTGGTCTGGAATTCATTATGCAGCACACAGGAATCCCTCTGTTGCAGTGCTTCCCAAATGCTGGAATTTACATGTATGCACCACTGTACCCTTCTAGAGCAATAATACCTATAACATTTTAAACTATTTTTTAAAGTCAATGAAATGATTTTTAATGATATTCTGCTATACTTATAGATCTGTACCTAGTCCAGTTGTCATGAGAGGGGTGTCTTGTCCAGCAACTGATGGAAACAGACAGAAGAGACTCACAGCCAAATATTAGGTAGAGCCAAGAAACCCCATAGGAGAGGAAGGGAAGGAGTGTAGGAAAGAGACGTAGAGGCCACCACAAGAACATGACCCACAGAATCAACTAAGCAGGACTCATAGGAACTCATGAAAGCTGAAGAGACAAATACAGACCCTGTATGGAACTGTGCAAAGTCTTCTGCAGACATGTTATAGTTGGATAGCTAAGTGTTCTTGTGGGATTCCCAGCAGTGACAGTGATGGTATCTTTGACTCTTGCCTGTTCTTGGGACCATATTTCTCCTACTGAGTTGCATCTACCAGCCTTGATATGAGGATTTGTGCCTAGTCTTATTGTAACCTGTTAGACCTTGTTGGGTGGCTATCCCTGAGAGGCTTGCTTTTTATTTTTTTTTTAAGGGAACAGAGAAAGAATGCTGGGGAAAGGAGAGGGAAAAGGAGGGAAGAGAAGGAGTGGAGGGAGGGGAAACTTTTGTCAGGGTATAATGTATGAGGAAAGATAACAATGAGTTTCTGGAAAAAAAACTGATTTTCAAGAAAATATCACTTTTTTTTTGAGTGTTTCACTTTGTGGATGTCCCAAATTTTACTCAGTACTATATTAGTGATAAAAATTTAGTTCCTTTACTGGTTTTGTGTGACAAATAACAGTAAATGTAATATCCTGCTACTGACTCACACATATATTTGAATATATGTGCATTTCTGTTAACGCAAAACACTCTTACCCATTTTCACAACATTGCTGTGTAAATGCACTTGGTTCATCATACATTTGAAATGATTGGCCATCTAATAGTGAAGAAATAGTATTGCACCCTTGTTTTCATTATAACTTGTTTTTGCTGTCTCCAAAACCCTTCCTTATGGAAGAAGTAACAAAGTACATTTTAAGAACACCATGTTGCTTCGTGTATTCTGATATTCTCTGTCATAAGTCTTGCATGAGTGTCAATTTCAGGATATGTATACTGCTGAAGGGAGCAGTTTGGGACCAAGATCACATGACCATTTGCAAAATGAGATGGATATGTCCTGTTTGTGCCCAGCAAACTGGCTGAGAAAATTGTAACATTCAAAAGTGGCTGCCTGTTGTAGGTGCATCTGTGTGTGAGAAAACGTGTGGTGGTTGGGGATGGGATTCTGGCAAGCACTTCCTCTGCTTCTTCTTTCATTTTGTGTTTTTATTCCTTTCCCAATGTTAGCCTACAAAAGGAGGAAGGGAATGCTGAGGATGGCAATCCTTATGACCAGAGCTTTACCAGCACTCATCACATTGCCCTCAAAGTGAATTCATGCAAACAAAACTAGTGGTGTGAAGGTGTCCACCTATTTATGCTGAGGTTGGTACTACCATATTGACACTTAAATAGATAGTGTCAATTGGATCCCTTGAAGACCAAGAGTGATGGTTCTAGATTCTGTATAAGACCCACAGTGTGCCATTGTAGCAGCTGGAAGGTGTGGGAGTGCTGAAATGTGAACAGGCATTTAGTTACATATCTACAAACAAGGAACTGAAGGTTAGCACCTGTGGTAGGGACTGGGAACATGATCAGCGTGCAAAATTACACTGATACACAATCAGAGTGGCTTCAGGATAGCTACCACTGTTGACCGTTGATTTTCAAATAATCATTTTTACATAAAAATGTTCATCAACATTATATGAGAATGGTTTGATACGGTAGACATCCAAGACAATATATTTGAACAGCCTTCCTCTAATATGACTTGCATACAATAAAATCTACCCATTTGAAAGATACAATGTGATGACTTGTAGTAATAGAGTGGCACAACTGAGGTTTAGATGTTCCCATCACCCTCAAACGTTCCATCCTGCCTCAGCTCAGTTAAATCTCAATTCCTTCCTCCATTTAGGAACCACACATATTCTTCATGTCTTTAGAGTTCCCATTTCAGTCATTGCATATGACTGGAATTACACAACACAGTCTTTCTTTTTTATTCTTAATTTTTGAGACAGGTCTCATGTAACACCAGCTAGCTTTGAATACACTAGTTGTAGATGATCTTGAACTCCTGATCTTCCTGTCTTCACCTAGTAAGTACTGGAGTTGTAGGTATATACTAGTATATACCACTACACCCAGATTAGTAGGTCCTCAAAATCAAACCCAGGGCTTGGGCAAATAGTCCATAAAGTGAGCTACATCCTAACTCATAGCATTTAATCTTTTGCATCCGGTTTCCTTCAGTTCACCTGCTCATCTCTGTTCAAAAATATCATCCCATGTATTCATCCCATAAATTGTGAAAAGTATTAGACTGTGTCTTATTTAGCCATGCATTCAATGTTAAACACATGGATTGTTTCTAGTGTTATGAATGATAATGGTACAGATATCTGTGTAAATTTTTTATGTGTATGTATTCTTTTTTTTTATTTTGGATGTTGTCTCAGTTGGTCCATAAAGCTAGAACATGAGTCAGGTAGCAAGCCAGTAAGCATTTTCCCTTCATGGTTTCTCTTCCAGATCCCTGCTTTGAGTTCCTTCCCTGACTTTTCTCAGTAATAGAACATTACCTGGAAATGCAAACTGAAATTAACCTTTCTTTTCCCCAAGTTGTTTTGGTCATAATGTTTTATTACAGCAACAGAAAGCAGATCTGTATGTAGTATAATTTAACTGAAGAAATACAAGACTATAATTATGACTGTCAACAATGTTCCTCTTCTCCTTTATTTTTCTCTTACTTCTTGAGTCAGGGTCATACTATGCAAAGCAGGATGGCCTCCAATTCACTGTGTATCCCACCAGAATGCCCTCAAAGTCATGTTAATTGCCAGTCCTTCTGCCTTGGCCTCCACGAATGCTGAGACTACAAGTGTATGTCTGCATGCCTCATATCCCCCAGCAGCTCTGACTTTGCCTGTTGTTTCCCTCCTTATTAGACCTGGGTCATAATGAAAGACAGTGAGATGTGAAGTATTATATTCATCACACCAAATGAGAGTACATAATATCATAGATAACTGCAATCTGTGTCAGTTGGTTAAGGTGGTAGAGTAGGTACATTTCTGTTGCTGGTACTCTCAGCTTGCTGCTCATGACAACATGCCTGATTGCTGCCATACTCTACTGCCATGATAGTGATGGATTCTTATGCCTTTGGAGTTATGAACCATAATACCAACTAAATCCTTCCTTCTCTAAGTTGCCTTCACCATGACAGTCTATAACAGCAATAGACGTCATTAATGTATCAGTCTAACATTGGAAAATGAAACCTCAACCCTACTACTTAGTCCTTCTTAAATATTACAGAATATTCACTGAAGAAAGAATTTTAAAAATTCAACCAACATACTTTTCTAGATGTGTAAGTTCTAACACAAAATCGTGAATGAAGTTGCAGTGGAGACTCCAAGGTGTTTGAGATGCCAGAATATGAAATGACTGTTTAGAAAAGCCCGGTGTAAGGAAACTGAGCTAACCAAAGAAAAAGCTGTGTACTGAAGATGGTAGAATTTGAGAGAAAGAGTTACCTAAGCCATTTGGAAGCTATTATTCTATCTCACTTCACTCCTGATCCTGTCATATTTCCAATCATGTTCATCCCACACTAGTATTAACTGTGAAAAACCCCAATGTTGCCCCTTCTCTGACATTGTTATTAGTCAAATGGGAGTCACCATCTCCAGAGATTATGCTCTGTTCCACCTATGATATCTGTGATGATTTGAGGCAGACTGGCATTGGAGCACAAAGTGGTTGGTATATGTCTTTCTATCAGAGTAAATGCTGATCTCCAGAGTCCCGGGTGGTGTTAACTAATGTTAATTTCCAATTAGTCCTCATTCTTACTGCCCCCAACTTTTTCCTTTCCACACTTTGACAAGTGAATGTCATCTCAGTAAACTCCTTTCACAAGGCTCTCTTTGTAGGGAGATAAACCTAAAACAGGAAGTCTATCAGGATTCTTGCTAAAATCACAAGAAGAGAAAAACAGAGAACAAGTAATAATTGATATTTATTTTGTTAAACAACAAATAAAGAGTCAAAGATGCTTTCCTAAAATAACCTGAGTAGAAAATAAACCTAAATTTAATCTGTTCTCCAATTAGCATTTATTTGATGGAAAAATGTTAGTGATGGTGTGATGCAGGTTGTGGAGAATTATCCTATAAATGGCTGTTTCATCAAAAATTAAACTAAAGAAAAAAATTGAAATGTATGAATTTATATATAGATTAAAAGAAATTTAGGACATAGAAGAACCAATCAAAATGTGTACGTCTTATTTAGCTCCTAAACCAAAGCCTTAAAAACACATAAAAACAACTAGGAATTTGAATTGTGAAATATATATGTTTATAAATATATGTGTGTGCATGCCTGTGTGTGTGTTTTAAAGAATGATGAGGGGGCTGGAGAGATGGCTCAGCGGTTAAGAGCACCCTCTCCTCTTCCAGAGGACCCGGGTTCGATTCTCAGCACCCACATGGCAGCTAACAACTGTCTGTATTCCAAACCAAGGCAAATAAATAAATAAAATAAAGTTTAAAAAAAAAAAGAATGATGAATACATGTGGTGAGTTCTTATCTTAGAAATACACTCTAGACTTTCAAATATGTCTGATGAAGTCCATGAAGTAGGTAAGGATAAAGAAAAATTTAGTCAGGTCTTAACTGTGAAAGCTAGCCAAAAGTCCGTGTTTGTACACTTTTCCTCTTTATTTTTAACATATTGGGAATTTGCCATAGTAGAAAAATCAAAGTAAATATAAAAATAAACATTATTGCTGAATGGTGGTGGTGCATGTCTTTTATTCCAGCACTTGGGAGACAGAGACAAGCAGATTTCTGTGAATTTGAGGCCAGCCTGGTCTGCAGAGTGAGTTCCAGAACAGCCGGGACTGTTATACAGAGAAACCCTGTCTCAAAAAAATAACAAAACCAAAATAACTAAAAAAACAAAAAAACTTTACTTCAGAAAAGGAACATGACTCACAAATATTAAGAAAAATAGGTCTTAGAAATACCCCTCCAACAAATAGAAAGAAAGAAAGGAAGGAAGGAAGGAAGGAAGAAAATCCACCCTTATTTCATTTTCTCTCTGTCTCCTGCATTTCTATATGGTGGCAGAAAGAAATACAGTCTGAAGTGGAATAGGAGGAGCAGATGTTGTGTGTGTTTAAGCTTTTGACATCTTGCTAATCATAAATACTTCTGAGCCAATTTTATTTTTCCTTTAAAATTTGCATTAGTATTTCAACTATTGTTTTTGCCTCCATTTAAATAATTTTCCTTCACTTTTCTTGCATGCGGTGTATTTATGTATATCCACATCAATACACATGGGGGTGTGTGCCCATGTGCCTGTGCAAATCATCTTCCATTGCTCTTCAACTTTATTCATTGAGGTAAGATGTCTCAGTCAAAGCCAGAGCTCCCATACAGTGTAGCTAGCAAGCTTGCTCTGGGATCCCTCTCTGAAGTTGGAATTACAGGCTTCCCACAAGACATTTACACGTGTTCTGTGTTTACACAAGTTTTAGAGATCTTCACGCTTGCACAATATGCACTTTGACCACTGAGCTATCTCACCAGCCCTTACCTCCATTTGAATTCTGAGACAAGAATCCAGGTTTGGGAGCAGAGAGGGCACCCAGGGCGGGGGCATCCTGAAAACAGAGGAGAGGGAAAATCAATCCCCCAGCACACAGGGAATGGCTGACACAGAGAACACACTGCCCTTTCTCGGTCAGATGGAGAAATGGCCCAGGGCTCTGGGTGACAGGACCCAGGCTGCAGATGTGCAGATGACCCTGAGGTGGGGAAGGGGCCTGGACTTGGCCTCAGCAGACACTCGGGGC
>PVIH01010502.1:0-74917 GCA_004025045.1 Sigmodon hispidus | reverse complement strand
TGAAATGCTAAGTTAAAAGGAAACCTGACATAGGAAACAAATCTTTTTGTGAAGGCCAAAGGTCCCTACAGCCTAGAGTTGGCTTTGCAAGTCAGGTCCCATTTGCTCTTTTGAGACCTTGCAGATAAGTTTGGGCCTGCAGGGGTGGGGCACAAGACCATCTTCTAGATAGATTGTCAGTTGTGCAAGCTATGGTACTTGCCCAACAGTATCAGGCCGTGAGGCAGCATGATACAAACCTATGAGTAAAAGATTTTACTCATTGTCATAAAAAAAATGGAGGGATGAAAGACTCTGAGTTCTAGGGCTGGGACCAGGCATTCAGTTCAGGTATCCGGCTGAGTGTTAACCCCCCCCCTTTTTTTCTTTGTTTATGGGAGACGGTCTGGAAAACTTGCCTGAGACTTGTCCAGGCTTGTCCAGACATGCCCAAGGCCCCCTGCCCCGGCACAAGCACAAGCCTGTGAGCAGGCAGATAGAAGAAGGGTTGCTAAGGAACCATCAGATAACCAGGAGCATGTGACCAGGTCCACATACCACAGGAAGTCTGTAATCAAAGCCAGCTGCTCCAGAGATCCCCCTCCCAGCAAGTGACCGTTTCTTCCCGCCGTTCCTTCCCGCCACTAGGCCCTCATCCAATAAGTAAGAGCTGTTGTTTAAATGAGCAAATGATTTCTCTGTTTTCCCTAGAACCACGCCTTTGCTTCTGTAAGCCTGCCTCCCGCTCTCCCCTATGCAATAAAAAGCCCCTGAACAAAGCCTCGGCACGCCAGTTAGCTCCCCGAGTTGCTGCGGCCCGGAGGTACCTTTGCCCCAATAAAGCCTCTTGCTGTTGCATCTGAAAAAAAAAAAAAAAAAAAAAAAAAAAAGAAGGTCTCTGTCTGCCTTAGAAATACTTCTAAAAGTATTTATTATCTGGTCCTTTTAATTTTTTTTAAAGTAGAACAACCTGAGTTAAAATATTACATTAGCCAAAGTATTTATCTAACTAAAATTATTGAGACCTTGCCATGTTCCTAGGAGAAGAACAAAACCCTTACTGTGATGAATATCATGTAAGAGCAGGCTCTTCCCCCCATGACACTTCATCTTTTAAGAGCCAGTCTCTCACACATCCTTACAAAATCCTATTTTTACATACCTCAAAAATTGTTCTCTAATCCTTTAATTTTAGCTGAGTTTCTTCCATCCACAGTTTGAACCATTAAGACCTTTACAATCATATGAACATATCATATATATATGTATATATACATATATATATATGCTTACATGTGGCTTGGGATAATCATGGTTATAAAAAAAGTGCCCTCTCTGTTCTCTAACCTCTAAGGAACTATTCAAGAAGTTTGCCCTGAAAGAAAATATTGCTACAAGAAAAGTTTGTTAAGTTTGTTAAGAGATGGCATAGGGCCCTAAGATGTTGTGTACATGTATGTAATCTCTACTAGACAGCACTAGAAGGCTACCTATGTGCATCAACAACATTCTTGCCAAGTGTGTTCATGCAGAGCCTTAAGCAGCTCCCCCGGAGCTAGGGGAGAGACAATGTGAAGAGAAAGTGGAAGCTGAGAGTCTTGATGGTCTATTCCTACAACCAATGTACCTCTCATCTCTCCTGATTAGCTACACCAATAAACCTTGCTGCTTTGGCTGTTAAACTTTTGCTATTTGTAAGCAAAAGAGTCCTGAGAAATATAATAGCCACCACAGAGGGGGTGGTAACCAGTGTGGTAGAATGCACTGAATCACTCCTCAAATAAGAGGGATTGTTTAGCTAAATACAGGAAGAAACAGATGTAAGCCAGTTCCCTGGCTTCCTTCTCTAAACTTCTTGTAGATCCTAGATTTGCCAAGACAGCAGTGATCCCAGGCTGCTTCTCTTCTGCAGGGGAATACTAAGGTTAGCCATTGCAGACAGTCTCATCTTCATCTCTGTCTGGGGATGGCACCTGTGATGCCAACACTGCTGAACTCTCCTGGATAAGCTCCCTCTGCCGATTGTTGCCCTCCTCCAACCCCTGGTCCCTCCAGGCTCCAGATCCTCTCCTTTGTCCTGGCCATTGCTCTAAAAACACACCATTCTGTGTTAAAGATGCTGCACAGTCATTAGTAAAGGTAGGCAGAGCTGTGTGGGTTTTAGGCCAGTTTGGTCTGCATAGTTCCAAGACAGCCAGTGAAGCCTCAAAAACAAACAAACCAAAAATTTGCCACATAAGCTTGAATTCAAAGGCTTCCTGAGAATTCTTCTTCTTCACGAACTCCTCATTCCATATGCTAATAAACTTGTTTGCTTTTCTTTTTCTTGCTCATCTACCTGGTACATTCGGGATTCATTACAATTAAAAGCCAATACGATTTATTCTTCAGTCTACACTAAGGAAATCCCTAATACCTGCTGGCTGGTAGACACATGAGCCTGAAACTGGTTTCTGCTCAGGAGAATTCTAAAATGGAGCTGACATATAACTAGGGCACTCTATGCCTTGGCAGCTATAGTTTGGGCCAGTTACAAACATATCATGTGATTTTTCAGGTCCTCTGAGCTTTTCCTCACATGTTTTTCCCATCTCTGATCCCTATGCTTCATTGATTATTCAGTTCCGCACATGTGTATGCAACACACACACACACACACACACACACACACACACACACACACAAGAACATTTTTTGAGTCTGGTACTCTGGGGCCAAGGTGTTTGTTTTCACAGAACATTATTTGATTTTGTTCTGGGAACATTAATCCCTTAGGCACACACAGAGCAAAAGTCTGCTATTTACACTGTGTTCATTGAGCCCTGCTATTGGGCAGCCTCGGCTGTCCAGGCACAGACAAATCACAGCGAGAGGATGCTTTGCTTGTAACACAGGTACATGTCCTTCATGAAGGGACCCAGGTGCTTTTTGAAATAGGAAAACAGAAAAAGAACGTATCCAAATATCTCAGAAGTCAGAACAATAGCCTACCAGAAACTTCAGAGCTCATTCAAAGTGTTATTTTCTCCTAACCTATAAAAGCAATGTACTAAAATGAAAATAAAAGGTAGAAGGCATAGCTCTGTTGTCTAACAGCACAAAGTTCTGAATACCATCCCCAGTACAAGAGAAACTGGGCATGGTGGTTCACATTTATAATCTCAGTATATCAGAGGTTAAGGCAGAAGGATCAGAAGGTCAAGATCATCCTTGGCTACATAACACATTTGAGACCGTCTTGGGCTACCTGAAATCCTGCCTTCATTAATTTACTAATTAAAACTAGTAGAAGAAACTTGTTAGCAATCATTTCTCATTTGTGCCCCTTCTGCTCCTTTCTCATAAACACATTTATTCACTACAACTAGAATACACACCAAGAGCATCACAGTGCTTCTCAGCTGGGCGCTATTAGTCTACTACATAATTCTCAGGACTTGAACACCCACTGCATTGACAGCATTTACTGTCTACTAAGTGTCAGCAGTATTGTCTACCATCACAGTCACGGTCATCTCCTGTAGGTATCTCAAGATGTCCAATACTGGCTTGGAACTGAACTTTTTAAAATCCTGGCTCCACTGAGGTTCAGACATGTGACACAATTTCCCAAGGTCACACAAGCAAATCAGGGCTACAGATGGCTCTGAGGCAACACAGTTTATATGTTGTTAGCAATTAGTTCTAGTGACCTTTATATTATCTTACTTCATCTCTAAGATCTGTGTGTTTCAATTATATAACTCAGCATTGTTAGAAAACTAGGACCGAGTTATAAAGGCCAGTCCTACCTGCCAACTATAGTTTAATTCCATACATAGTGTCATTACCTCTACTAATCAGCTTGTTTAAGTTTCATGGAAGTCTTCATTGCAAATACCTCATCACATTTGTGTTTCTTACTGGTCATGAAATAGCCTAACTGAAGCCAACGGTGGCATGTATCCATTGCTTCTCCAGGAGCAGGGATGAGTTAGTGGGAATATACCCAGAAGACAGACATCAGGTATATTCAGCTCTTCAGGAAACCAGTTAGCCCACAAAATCTGTCCTCTGTGACATTTATAGACCTGGTTTGTCAATGTGTGTCTTTTCACTCATTACACCTCTCACATAATTCTACTACTTAACAGGACGGGAGCCTGTTTGTAACAGTAATGAAATTCTATGACTAGTTCTGCTCATAACTTCTCTATTGAAACTCCACAGAAGATGCCCACAATTAAGTGTTAGTGGGCAAGATAAACAGGTATGATTTAGTATGTTTTTTTAAAGGTGCTCTACTCAAGGTTGTGCCTGTGTCAAACTGTTCAGAGACAGCAAAGTCACAGGTAACAGGAGAGAAAACTGCCCTGACACCATCTCACACATGTCTGACCCATCAATTTTTTCCAAAGGTGAGAAAAGACAGAATCTTCAGGACTCTGTGTTCTTGGGCATTTTTGCAGAGTGATTGAGAACCTCTTTTCACACACCTGCCTCTTTCAGGATTCACTTTAGACAAGCCACATGCTCAGTGAGCAAGTGATGCTTAGCCTCTCTTAGAGTTCTGGGAGACCAGTGGGTCTGGAACTGCATTTTAACAGCAAGGCTTCCTCATGTTTCAAAAAGAAACTTTTTCTGAATAACAATATTAAAGATAGAACTAATTGGTTGACTCAAAAGTTTAACACACTATGAACAAGAGTTAAAGCCAAAGTCCTGAACTGGGATACTCCTTAGCCAGATATAGTTAAAGTAATCAACACAACTCCACAAGAATGCTCATTTATGGCTTATAGTCATCACGACAAAGAAAATCTATGCACACCCTTAAGAGAAGCTGTGCAATCAAAGAACGATTTTCATATTTTCAGTAGTGATACTAGGAGCTTGTTAGGAGCCACTGAATTTCTTGGTAATACTTATTTATGGTTTTGTTGTCCAGGGATATATATATTTTTAAATGTTTCTTCATATTACACCAGTCACTTTGAACAAAACCAATAGTCTCTCCCATCTCTCCCCCTGCTAAAAGTGAGTCAATATGTGATTCCAGTTCCAAAAGCCCTTTCCATTCAGAATCTACCTGCAAATGAAAGAATCTTTGTTGTGTTCTTTAAATACTGACTTGTAAATACAAAGGTCTTCTCCTTATCTTTCCTCTCCCACCTCCTCTGCCTCCTCCTCCTCTCCTGCTGACTTCACTCTCATGATCATCCTGGCCCTAGTTCTTTGAACTCTAAGATTATAGATGTATATTACCACACCCAGTTCCCCTTCCTTCTGAAAAGCTAAGTGCTACCTAAAATGTTTAATTAAGTTCATTTTTCAATGACTATTTGTTGCAAACAAAAAAACAGCATAGTAAAATCTACTGTTAAGAAGAGGAGTAAAAATAGCAATCAGTCACAAAAGGTAAAGAGAAAAAAAAAGATCCTGAAAATAAAATTACCTGGTACACCTTAAAGATAGTCATAACTATTTTAAATTACTCTGCATATAAATATCAGTTGCTTCAATGGGAAAATGTAAAACACACAGAGAGAAAGGTCTATAAATGATTGAATTGTAAATCTGGTTTTATCGTTGATAGAGTCATGCAGTGGAGAAACGTATAACCCCATCTCTACCCTTCCAATCCACCCTCCCTTCTGCCTGCAAAGCACAATAGCAAAGTGAAACTCTCTGCTGGTGGAAAAGAAAATGACAAAACCAAACTTGGCAGCAAATCAAAGAAGTGCACAGACAAAAATCGATGCAACTCATACTCAACTCAATGACTTCCCCTCCGAGGCAGAGCAGTATTTGTGAATAAGCTCTCGGTACATCTATAGTCTACTTGAACATGCTGTCATCTGGTTTGAGAAGGATGTGGGATTGGCTTTTAAACTATTTTTCGTTAAGGATGAAGAGGAATTGGGCATATGGTTCAGTGGGTAAACCATTTGCTTTAGGATGACCTGATTTGAGACCCTCCAGGACCCACGTAAGCCAGAAAGAATAGCTCTCATGTCTGTAATTCCAGAGTTCATACAAGATGGTGAGAGATAAAAACAGGAAAACCCTCAGGAGTTCAAGTGTGACCTAGGCTCACACACCCAGCTGAGAATAAGAAGAGAGACTCATTCTCCAACAAGATGGAAGGTAAGAACCAACACCCAAGGTTGTCTGCCACCCCACCCCACCCCCCGCACCCGCCAGCTCTCTCTCTCTCTCTCTCTCTCTCTCTCTCTCTCTCTCTCTCTCACACACACACACACACACACACACACACACCCCTACAACTACATGACTGAGAAAGAGATTAAATATAGAAAAAAATGAATAAACAAACCAAGATGAAGATATATTGACAACAGCAGAAGAACATTGTGGACAATCTGCATTTGAGACTGTTTTATCAGCACAGAAGCTACTCAGGGAAATGACCAGAAGGAAGCCTGGGAACAGGCTGGGGAAGGCATACTCAGTCCATCTAAGCACCAGTAATGGTGGTATCCTTCAGGCAAGAAGAACCCATGGAGAGTTTTGAAACAAGTAGGGGTTAGGGTTAGGGTTAGTTTTGCTTTAGAAAGTTCTCTGGAACTATTGGTCTCCAGTAACACCACAGTGAGAACATTCTGGGCAGAAAGTTCAGTACAGAAGCCACTGAAATAGTACAGGCACGTGTTTATGAGGGCCTCAAGCAGCCAGAGCAGCTACGACATAAGACACAGATGCAGCAAAGCTCTATGAGCACAGACAGGAAGGGCCAGCTCTTGCTGGAACACAGAACTTCAAAATGCTATGAAGACAGGAGCAGGGAAATGGCTACTGGGGAGTTGCAAATATTCTGAGAACTGAGTAAAATTCATAAATTTTCTTTAGGCTCATGCTACTTTTAACTAGAGAGAAAACAGAAAAAAAATAGCAGTATTAAAAATATAGTAGATTCGGTTACACAACCAAACATATTGCTGGGGTTGTAAAATACCTCATATGAGCATATGTGTTTGAACACTTAATCCCCAAGTGGTGGCTCTGCTTAAAAAGGCTGTGGAAACTATAGGGTGAAAGTTTCTCCAGAAGTAGGTCATTGGGGGTAGATTGTAAACGTTATTCCCAGGCCCCAGCACAACCTGGCTTTCTCTGTCTTCCCTTCCACATCTCCCAACTTGTGAGGAGTCTTCCCCACGTACTCCAATAGTCATGAACCCCACCAGGAGGGACTGTACATTCTCCAATTATGAGCCAAAAGAAATTCTTTTCCCCTGGGTTCTTGCTACTTTCACGTATTTTATTATGGAAATGAGACGAGTAACAATTAACTAATGCGTACAACCAAGCTGAGAGAAGAAAGAAAAGAAAGCAAGAGAAAATGGTCTTTGAACCAGCCCTGCTCAGTCGATCATGCACTCCTCAATTATTGGAGTCTTTGCTTAAACTTGAGTTCCTCAGCAACAGTGCAGCCTGGCCAATTGCTGGGGTAGCCTGCCACCCTGTGACCTCTGTCTCTAAATGCAAGAATTGTGCGCTCCTGAATACCACTGCTGGCTGAAATGGGAGGGGGTTCCCCTTCGTCCCCAGTCGTTTGCACTGTGCCCCTTCTTCTGGGTCAGTCTCACACTTGCACACTGGTTGTTCACTCCCGTCAAGATTATTGCCTACTTCTCCCTTGTCCTTACAGTCCATCAATGGAGAAAACTATCTCCCTCGCAATACATATTCAAAAAACTCAATAGAGATACCATTGCTCACACTTAGCTCAATTTTTCTAGCACCAAGGAACCCAGAGCTTCCTCCCCTTTCCCCATTTTTAAAACACAGGAGAGGGGGCTGGAGAGATGGCTCAGCAGTTAAGAGCACCCTCTGCTCTTCCAGAGGACCGGGGTTCGATTCCCAGCACCCACATGGCAGCTAACAACTGTCTGTAGTTCCAGTTCCAGGCAAACACCAAGGCAAATAAATAGATAAAGTTTAAAAAAAAAAAAAAAAAACACAGGAGAGGTGTAGACACTGGGAAACACCCAAAATGTCTATTGTTGACCAATTTAGGACATGCAGACTCTCCACACTGCTGAGTCTCAACTGATATCTGAAACCAGCAAGGCAAATCCCCAGACATTGACAAGGTACAGCCTCTTCCCATTGTTAACTGAAGCAGTCAAACACAAAGCAGTGTAATTTACAGTCCAGCTTGAGAGCCCAGAAATGGGCTCTAAATGATAGTATTGTTACCAACAGCTCTAGGAGAGAAACACAGACTCTCAAATTATAAAAGGTCAACCTCAGAAACAGTTGCTCATCTCAATGCTGTGTGAATCAAAGGAAAAGAGATTCACAATGAAATTATTCTAGTCACTCCTTGCCATTTTATATCCTATAGAAATAAAAAACTCATTTCTGCTAATGTCTTGTTACCAGGATACCATTTTTCCAATTACTTACAAAGAACAGAGATTATTAACCCTATGATTCTTATTCCAGCAGGGCTGTTCAAAACCACATTTCCTGCTACCCATCAAGGTTAAATAATGAATTATGAATTGCACATGGATAATGACTTCTCTAGGCTGCAAATTGGGTTACTTTGGAGACTGTGGAGGCCAGGGGAGGAAGGCAAAGCATTCACAGTGTGAAGGTTTGATAGACTCAATTTGGATTTACAAAGCAATAAGACCCCAAAGCCTCCCTTTGAGATGACTGGCTGGTCATCGGTATGCCTTGGTATTGGGAAACTTGAAGTTAAATTCAGTAGAAATCATTGATATCAATAGTTGCCAAATAACCTTAACTGGGTTCTTCAGACTTTAAGCCTGACCTGGGCTGCAATCTCTGTGCAGGAAAAGAAAGAAACCCAGAAGTGGCCTCACTGGCAGCCTTCTCCCTCTAGTGAGATCTATATGGGTCTACCAGGTGTAGTCATAGGAGTGGCCAAGGAGAGGTAAAAATAGAACCTATGTTGGGATTACATCTCCCCTTCCCCAAATAGCAGCACCCCAGGTTAGCACTGGAGTCTCATCAGCTGGGAGCTAGTTAGAGATGTAGAATGGTCTATCTATTTTAATAAGAGCCTCTGGTGCAAGGACACGAGTGGGGAGGGCAGGATCATAGGCATATGCAATTTGAGTATTTCTAATATTGAGTAGCAATGATGAGACTTATTTGCTCCTCTGAATACAGACAATTAGGGAACAGTCTCCCTTTTCAATCTACCTTACAAAGTGTTCAAGAATCACCATTTTCTCAATAGTGGTATGACACCCATGCTCAGAGAAAACACCCCTGCAAAAAGGCAGGACATCTGGCTTCACGGTGGGAGACAGGAAGGCTCAGCTCCAGGCTGATAGACCACACTTTCCTCATATGTCATCCAAACACCTTCAAACTAGACTTTCATTTGAGAATCCTCCTAGGTAGTCATGACAATCTGCAGCTCCATCCCATCTGTGAGAAGAATAGAAACTTCTGTGATGTTTCTAGATTACAGATTAAAATACCTAACAGCAGTAGTTCACAATCTTTTAATGCTGCAATTCTTCAATACAGTTTCTCTTGTGGAGACTCCCAACCTTAAAATTACTGTTGTTATTTCATAACTTTAATTTTGCTACTGTTATAAATTATAATGCAAATAGCTGATATTCAGGATATCTGATATGTGCCCCTCTGGGGAGTATTGCAACACACAAGTTGATAAGTACTGCCTCCAGTTTAGCCTTCCTGCTAAATGCTAGATTAGACATGATGCCTCCACAAAAGACCTCTCACTTACCTTGAAGACAGCTGGCTGCTTTTCCCCTGGATATTCCTAAGTGAATCCACTGAGCAATGCTGCCTGTGACATTTGAGCTTTTACCATACAGTCAAGTTCCTTCTCAGAAAGGATAATAAACTCTCTCAGAAAGTTAGAACAAATAGCTTAACTGCTATCATCATGTAGAATTAATCATCCTAATTGTTCACAACCTTTTCAGGTTGTAAGACCATCTGATTATTACAATCCCACCCCCACACTTTTTCCTTCTATTAAAAAAAATACATAATTGATTTTGATTAGTGAAGAGGTACATAGTGAGTCAAATGTTATATATCTATGTTTTTGTTTTATAAAATATATGTACTGTTTTTCTTTTTATCTAGTCAGATGATAACTACATCTATCACCCCATGCAACAGAAGGGACAAAGAGTTTGAGCATCTATCACACAATTCTCCAAAGCCGAAGGCGTAGTTCCAGCGCAACACATTTAGCTTCACACACAATTCTCAAAAAGCAGGCATGTACTAAACTCCATTAGAAAGCCTCAATCCATTTCAAAGTGCCCTTCCCAAACCATTAAAGGATAACCCAAAACCTACTACTGGTTATGTTCTTTTACAACCTACCTACCATGAAAATTAAAGGGTTACAAAAGGGTACCCCAAATTAGATACCATTATCTCTTTTTAAAAGTAAAATAGAACATAATAATATAAAACAAACAAATCAGAGCAGGCTAAGGCAAACAGAAGAAAAAGAGTCCAAGAAAAGGCACAAGAAACAGATATAGACAGAGACCCACTCATTCACACACTCAAGACTCCCAGGATAAACACTCTCCTTAAATATCAAGTATCTTAGCTGGGGAGTGTGACTGGGTGTCAGAGCATCTGTCTAGTACACATCAAAGCCTATGTTCGAACCCCAGCACCATACACAAAATTAAGATCAAGCGCCCCACTTAAATATATATTACAATATGCTGAGAGGTCATCTCTCACTCTGTGTCTGAAAACCTCTACCAGGAAAACGTTGTTTCCATGGCAGCTCATACATTCCACCCGATCTCTAGAAAATTCTCTCAGTTTCAGGGTTACAGAGCTCTGTTCTAGACACCTCTTTGTCCTTAAACCCCATGGCACCCCCTCTTCTTCAGAAGGGCTTTGTGGTTTTTATTCATTCACCAAGCCCAGTCCCATTGTTCAATGTTTCCTTGATAAGTTGACATCCTTTTAAAGAATATCTCTTGAACTTAAATAACCCTGGTCCAGGCAGGAAGAGAGCTCAGTTATTAACCCTGTTGCTGGTTCTCTACTCTTCCCTACTCAGAGAGAAAGCATGATGAGGCAAGGTGATGTCTTGAGCACATGCTGGTTTTTTTTGTTTTGACTGTGACCCTCAAACCAGGTAGTTGGATATTCACTCTCCCATTTATTTCCCTTGGAATCTTTGATACAAAGTCACGGACATGACATTATTGGGTCTTTGTTGTTCACTTTTACTAGAATCTTATCTTTGTGAGAAACTTGCGGTGGGGATGAGGTTTAACAGGAGAAGCAGAAAGAGAAGAGTGCCTGTGAAGCCAGAGGAAAGAGGGGGAAGGAGCAGATGACTCTGGAGTGGAAAGGAATTGAAGGTGTCCTGGCCTTCAGAGTGGTGCTTTCGAGACACACTCCAAGGGCTGAAGAGATGGCTCCATGCATAGGAGAATTTGCTATTCACACATGAAGACCAGAATCCAAAGCAGGATACCTGAGGCCTCCTGTAGTCTCTACTGGGACACACACACACAGATGCACACACATACACTCACAGACACACACATGAAGAGACACACAGATACTTATACAGACACACACACTCACAAACACACACAGAAAGATACATACACAGACAGACACAGAGAAAGAGAGAGACGGAGAGGAGGAAAGACAGACAGACAGACAGACAGAGACAGAGAAGAGAGATTGACATTTTAGAACATCTGCTTATGGAACCAGTGGGGCCTTGACTTTATCAATTGGTGTTCCATCCGTATAAATATGATCTAATTTTCTACATATGTACCTGGTATCTTTGCCAAACTCCTCCATAACGGAGGCTTGGTAGAGACTTCTATAAAGGACTAATAAGGAACATGCTTTCCCTCTACTTCCTGGCTGCTAAAACTTTGAAGTGTCCCCCAGGGAGGAGAAGAAAGCCTCCCAAATTGAGTTACAATTACTTCCCTCTAGTCCACCAGTTTGTAGGCTTAAAGTTTGATTTAGGAAAAATAAAATATTTTTTAAGCACTATTTATTGAAAAAAAAAAAAGCCATTTCCATTTGTGTTAGATCTGTGAAGTACTGTGAAGGGATTCAAAGGCTTCTTTGCATTAGTGAAAACTATCTCATTGGAGATAATACTTTAATGTCATGTGGTGATAAAATGATTTTATGACCAATATAAAGCAGTGTGACCCCTGTCATGTCACTTTTATGTCTATGTCTTACTTTCCTCCCCAAGAATGGAAATAATACAGTGACTTCTTAAAAGCACTGCTACAATTCCACATTGCTATGCAGGTAGCTGCACTAAAATTTTTAATGTCATAAGATTTGCAGAGGTTGTTTAGAATATAGGTCAAAGGCTTAGGTTCCAGTTAAAAGCATATATTTTTAAATTCTGGCCTTTTGTGGCTAAGAAAGCTAGCTATTCATTCTAACGCTTTAGTTTCTTCATTCATAAAACAGGGATATTAATAGTAGCTAGTTTGTAGCATTTTGTAAGAATTGAATGATACATCCCCAACAAAGTACTCAACACATCCTAAATGCTAATTAACTATTATGCACTGCGGAAATTGAGGTGGAAACATGTTGCAGAATTAAACACCTCATAGAAATGTAAGTCATCATGGGTAAGTACTTGGCATTTTAGTTGATTTGAAAGGAAATTTTCCTACTTTAAAAAAAATAAACATCTGGACCTAAACTATATATAATTATAACTACCAAAGGAGAAAAACATTTCAGTTCCACAGATGGAGAATATTACTTATTTTGATCTAAAAATAGCTCAATGCCATGATATAAACTCAGATTGAGTTTTCATAAATATTCACAGGATGATTAAGTACGGAGAGCTAAAAGCACAGTACTTAAAACTTCATTTATGTAGATGTCTGAATACTTAAAAATCTTTTAAATCAAATCACTTCCCATCTTCTCCTAGGCAGATGATACAAAGGTCTAATCGATAATTCATCCCGACAGAGAAACTCATTAATCAGCTCAGGCTGGGATGCCCGACTTGTCAGGGAGCCTTGTTTTGTATAAATGAGATAACTTAATTTAGTTCAAAGTGAATAATCCAACTCTATATAAGTAATTTATTCCAAGATTAAGCATTATGAATGTCTGATTTAAAAGGCTTCCCCTGCCTGGGTACAAATCACTTCTGTCTCACTTGACCCTGAAGAATGGACAATTTAGTGTTATGAGAGGCCCTCTAAAGTTACCAAATCTACTGGAGTCTACCTAATAATATGCATGAAATTATGTACAGTTTATAAAGTTGTATGCCTGGTGTGTATTATCTCCATTTACCCTGGAGATGAACACATCCAAACAAAATAAAGAAAAAGGAAATGGGGTACAGCTCAGTAGTAGTGAATTTTTGTAGTATATGCAATGTACTGAGTGTCTCAAGGCTCTGGGGCACCATACCCAACTCAAAACAGTTTAAGATCTTTGGGGAAGCATAGAGCATATATTTGGATGTCCTCAGGAGCCCAGCCCTGCAGGCAGCCTTTCTCTTCTTATCCATTCTAAAGGCTGATTATTCTCTTCCGTGTGATCTACCGAAGTCTTAAAATATTTCGAGAATACACAGAGGTTATATGCAAATAGGACACCATTTTCCATAGGGAACTTGAGTATCCTTTGATTCTAGTGGATTCTACTGGAGCCACTTCACACAAATAATGAGGGGCAAATGTATCGCTTTACTGTTTGTCCTGCTTATCTCTGCTTTGAAGAAAATGGTTTCCTTAAAAAATTTGATAAGGGTGAGCTTTACCAAAGCTCCTTAGGAAACATGCATTTTCAAGGGAAATCAATTCTGCTAATTCTGACAGAGCAATCTGGGCCAGTGAGCCTATTACTAAAACAAAAACATCAAAACTTTTTCTGAGGATCTCCAACATAAGAACAAAGAGTTTTCATCATCTTTAGCCCTTCCTCCCTTCTCCAACTCCTCTCATATGGCCTCCAAGTCTCCTCTCAAACTCAGGCCCTCTTCTTCTACTATATTTGATATTATTATCACTGTCATCATCATTATTTAACATAGTGAATCCAATTAGTGTTACCCACAAGCACATAAGTATAGGGCTGATCACTGGGGTAGAGGCAACTTATCAGAAGACTTGTTCCTGAAGAAACCTAACTGCCTTTCCCTCAGTACATCTATCACCTGGAGCTAGTCACCTGGGGGTAGGACTTTGCAAGCACTTCCTACCTCCATGTGGAATGCTGACTGTGTGATTGTATGCAAGGCTATACAGAAAACCAGCTATTGAGGCTCACGAGTATAGCATCCCAGTTGTGTCCAGAAGATTCTGTTTTGAGGTAATCCTCCATATCCCCTGGCTCCATCATCAAGATATTACTAACAAATGAAAATAATGAATAGTTGCTGTACCCAAAACTAAAGAAAATGCTAAATGACAACAAAGTTAAGTCTAGAACTCAGAACACTGTCTTGTAAGTATTCTCCAACCTGGAAGAGCTATCTGCACAATTGAGCTGCTTTGTATCATGGAACTGTAAGCAAAGTGATAGAAGCCTAGAAGTCATCAGTGAGAGACACTGGTAAACCACTGCCTTGAGCAATATAAGACAAACCCAATAATAATCTGTCAAGATGTTAAGTAAACATGCACTTTGAGCCAGCAATTCTATTTTTTAAACTTGAGCATGTGTTCTTTATTATTATTTTCTTTTTTTCTACTTTCTTTTTTATTTATTTATTTATTTATTTTGTATTTATCAAGAAAAACAGTAAAATGAATTTAAAATGCTGATAAGTTAATAATAACTATAAAGAAGATAAAAATCATAAGCATGACTTATCAAGGGTGATAATGCAAATATATTTACTTTGTGTTCAGCTTTTCCTCTGAATTTTTTTTTCCATCCCTGTATATCTCCATTCAAGGTCTTTTCCCCTTCCCGCCACATCAGATCATTTTTTCTTCTCCACAATTTCCCATCCCCTCCCTGGGCAGGGAGCAAACAGTCCTATGGTCCCACTGACCCAATAATGCTTAGATCAGGCTCCACTCATGGCAAATCTAGTTTTGTCGCCCCTCCCTCAAGAATGAGTCAGGTGTTCCTATAGTTGGAGTGGGATCCGAAGGGTCAGTCCAAGGTGTTTCTGTTCTCAAGCTGTTCAGTGGTTGTGGATTGCAGCTTGGGCATGCTTGGCTTTTTTTTTCTTGTTTGTTTGTTTAGAGACCACTAATGAGTGAGTACATTCCCTGCTTATCTTTCAGAGTTTGTGATACCTCACTCAGGAGGATATTCTCCAAATCCATCCATTTGCCTGCGAATTTTAGGATATCATTTTTTCTTACTGCTGAGTAGTATTCCATTGTGTAGATGTACCACAGTTTGTTAATCCATTCTTCAGTTGTGGGACATCAAGGTTGTTTCCAGGTTCTTGCTATTACAAATAATGCTGCTATGAACATAGTTGAGCTAATACCTTTGGAGTGTGAATGTGCCTCTTTACGGTATACACCCAGAAGTGATATTGCTAGGTCCTTGGGGAGACTGATTCTCAATTTTCTGAGAAACTGCCATATTGCATTCCAAAGTGGCTGAACAAGCTTACACTCCCACCAACAATGGAGGAGTGTTCCCCTTGCTCCGTATCCTCTCCAACATAGGCTGTCATTTGTGCCTTTTATCTTAGCCAATCTAACAGGTGTTAGGTGCTATCTCAAAGTTGTTTTGATTTGCATTTCTCTGATGGCTAAAGATGATGAACACTTTTTCAGGTGCCTTTCAGCCATTTGTTAGTTCCTCTGCTGATAATTCCCTTTTTAAATCTGTACCCCATTTTTTGATAGGGTTATTCAAGGTTTTGGGCTCTAGGTTCTTGAGCTCTTTATATATCTTAGAGATCAGTCCTCTATTACTTGTAGGGTTGGTGAAAATCTTTTCCCATTCTGTAGGCTGCCGTTTTGTCCTATTGACAGTGTCCTTGGCTTTGCAGAAGCTTCCTAGCTTCAGGAGATCCCACTTATTGATTGTTGGTCTTAGTGTCTGTGCCACTGGTGTTATATTTAGGAAGTGGTCACCTGTGCCAATTCATTGGAGGGTATTTTCCATTTTCTTTTCTATCAAATTCAAAGTGGCTGGGTTTAAGTTGAGTTCTTTGATCCGCTTGGATTTGAGTTTTGTGCAGGGTGACAGGCTCGGATCTATTTGCATTTTTCTACACACTTCCATCCAGCTATGCCAACACCATTTGTTAAATATACTATCTTTTTTCCATTGAATGTTTTGGGCCTCTTTGTCAAAGATCAGGTGTTCATAGGTTTTTGGGTTGATGTCTGGATCCTCAATTCCATTCCATTGGTCCACAAGTCTGTTTTTATGCCAGTACCAGGCTGTTTCTATTACTGTAGCTCTATAGTATAGCTTGAAATCAG
This sequence comes from Sigmodon hispidus, assembly GCA_004025045.1. Classification (NCBI taxonomy): domain Eukaryota; kingdom Metazoa; phylum Chordata; class Mammalia; order Rodentia; family Cricetidae; genus Sigmodon; species Sigmodon hispidus. The sequence continues at coordinate 58,514 of PVIH01010502.1, read as the reverse complement.
GGATGGTGGTGATATCTCCTGAGGTTCTTTTGTTGAGTAAAATGGTTTTGGCAATCCTAGTTTTCCTGCTATTCCAAATGAAATTGAGTATTGTTCTTTCAAGGTCCAAAAGATATTGTGTTGGGATTTTGATGGACAGTGCATTGAATCTGTAGATTGCCTTTGGTAGAATTGCCATTTTAACTATGTTGATCCTACCAATTCAGGAACATGGGAGAGCTTTCCATTTTCTGATATCCTCTTCAATTTCATTCTTCAGTAATTTAAAATTTTTGTCAAATAGGTCTGTTACTTCTTTGGTTATAGTTATTCCAAGGTATTTAATACTATTTGCAGCTATTATAAAGGGCAATGTTTCCCTTATTTTTTTCTCAGCTCTTCTATCTTTAGTGTATAGAAGGGCTACTGATTTCTTTGAGTTAATCTTGTATCTTGCTACACTGCTGAAGCAGTTTATCAGCTGTAGCAGTTCCTTGGAAGAATTTTGTGGGTCACTTATGTATACAATCATGTCATCTGCAAATAGAGATAGCTTCACTTCTTTTTTTCCCATTTGTATCCCCTTAATCTCTTTTCGTTCCCTTATTGCTTTAGTTAAAACTTCAAGAACTATATTGAATAGATAAGGGGAGAGAGGACATCCTTGTCTAGTTCCTGATTTTACTGGGATTGCTTTGAGTTTTTTTCCGTTAAGCTTGATACTGGCTATCAGCTTCTTGTAAATCGCCTTTATTATATTTAGGTATTCTCCCTGTATTCCTGATCTCTTCAGGGCTTTAATCATAAAGGAGTGTTGGATTTTGTCAAAGGCTTTTTCAGCATCTAAGGATATGATCATGTGGTTTTGTTTCTTTAGTTTGTTTATATGATGGATAACATTTACAGTTTTTCGTATGTTAAACCAGCCCTGCATTTCTGGAATGAAGCCTACTTGGTCCTGGTGGATGATATCTTTTATACATTGTTGTATACGGTTTGCTAAAATTTTGTTGAGAATTTTCACATCTATATTCATGAGGGAAATTGGTCTGTAATTCTCCTTCTTTGTTGTGTCTTTGAGTGGCTTGGGTATTAGGGTAATTGTGGTCTCATAAAAGGAATTTGGCAATATTCCTTCAATTTCTACTGTGTGAAATAGTTTGAGGAGTAACGGTAGTAATTCTTCTTTGAATGTCTGGTAGAATTCGGCACTGAATCCATCTGGACCAGGGCTTTTATTTTTGGGGTGGTTTTTAATGACAGCTTCAATTTCCTTAAGGGTTATGGGCCTGTTTAGGTAATTAATCTGATCTTCATTTAATTTTGGTAGATGGTACCTGTCCAGAAAGCTGTCCATTTCTTCTAGGTTTTCCATTTTTGTGGAATACAGATTTTCAAAATATGATCTGATAATTCTCTGTATTTCCTGGGGGTCTGTTGTTATGTCCCCCTTTTCATTTCTGATTTTGTTGATTTGGACACTTTCTCTCTGTTTTTTGATTAGTTTGGCTAAGGGCTTATGTATCATGTTAACTTTCTCAAAGAACCAACTCTTAGATTCGTTGATTCTTTGTATTGTTCTTTTTGCTTCAATTGTATTGATTTCAGCTCTAAGTTTGATTATTTCCTGCCATCTACTCCTTCTAGGTGAATTCACTTCTAATTGTTCTAAGGTCTCTAGTGTGGAATTTCTCTAGGTTTTTCATATAGGCATCTAATGCTATGAATTTTCCTCTTAAGACTGCTTTCATTGTGTCCCATAAGTTTGGATAAGTTGTGGATTCATTTTCATTAAATTCTAGGAAGACTTTGATTTCTTTCTTAATTTCTTCCTTGACCCAGAGATGGTTCAGCTGAGTGATGTTTAGTTTCTATGAGTTGGTAGGCTTTCTTTGGGTTTTGATGTTGTTGAACTCTAACTTTAGGCCCTGGTGGTCTGATATGTTACAAGGGATTATTTTCATTTTTTTGTATCTGTTGATATTTGCTTTATGACCAGTTATGTGGTCAATTTTGGAGAAAGTTCCATGAGGAGCTGAGAAATACGTATATTCCTTTGCGTTTGGGTGGAAGCTTCTGTAGATATCTATTAAATCCATTTGCATCATAACCTCTTTTAGACTCCTTATTTCTCTGTTGAGACTCTGTCTGGTTGATTTATCCAGGGTTGAAAGTGGGGTATTGAAGTCTCCCACTATTAGAGTGTAAGAATTGATATGGGATTCAAGCTTTAGCAGCTTTTCTTTTACATAAGTAGGTGCCCTTATATTAGGGGCATAAATATTCAAGATTGAAATCTCCTCTTGACCAACTTTTCCTGTGATGAATAAGTAGTGACCATCTTGGTCCCTTTTAATTGCTTTTAGCTTAAAGTCTACTTTGTTAGATATTAGGATTACAACCCCCGCTTGTTTCTTAGGACCATTTGACTGGAAAATCTTTTCCCAACCCTTTATTCTAAGCCTGTGTCTGTCTTTGCAGTTGAGGTGTGTTTCTTGTAGGCAACAGAAGGATGGCTTCTGTTGTTGTATCCATTTTGTTAGTGTGTGATGTTTTATAGGAGAGTTGAGACCATTGATATTAAGGGAAATTAGTGACCATTGATTCATATTTTCTGCCATTTTTGGTGGTAACTTGATTGTATTTCCTTTCTCTGGGGTATTCTTCTGTGGAATTATTGACTGTTTGTGATTTCGTGGGTGTATCTGGGGTCCTTAGGTTGGAGTTTTCCCTCTAATACTCTCTGTAGTGCTGGATTGGTAGATAGATATTCCTTCAGTCTGACTTTGTCCTGAAATACCTTGTTTACTCCATCTATGGTGATTGATAATTTTGCAGGGTATAGTATTCTAGTTTGGCAGCCATGCTCTTTTAGCGACTGTATAACTTCTGACCAAGCCATTCTAGCTTTCACCATTTCCATTGAATAGTCAGACGTTATTCTGATGGATCTGCCTTTATATGTGAGTTGGCCCTTTTCTTTTGCAGCTCTTAAAATTTTTTCTTTGTTCTGTATGTTTTGTGGCTTGATTATAATGTGGCGTGCTGACTTTTTTGGGGGGTCATATCTATTTGGTGTTCTGTCAGCTTCTTGTATCTTTTTTTTTTTTTTTTTAGTCCATGGAGGTTTTTTATTTATATGTTTTACATCTCTAGAAAAAGAATCCCAGGATTTTCCCTCCTGTGTGTTTTCGCCTTGCTTCTTCATGGTCCATGATGCCAGCTGAGGTCGTCAGTACAATAAAGCCAAACTGACGGGATGGAAACAGATTGTTCTGCCATTTTTCTAGGTCTTTGAGTTGTACATCAAATCTAGGGCTTATCACTCCACACGTGTTTAAACTGCCTGTGAGGCTCACCATGATCTTCCCAGCTCTGTGGTCATCAATGATTTCAAATTCACCAATGTAACCATGCTTCATCATCACGGTCAGAAACCGAACGATGACTTTGGAGCAGGGCATGATGAGGACCTGGCGTTTGCCTCTTTTCTCGGCATTGTTGATGCTCTTGAGAGCATCAGCCAAGACATTCATACGCATCATGGTGATGGCGCTGAAAGATGCTTCTTGTATCTTTATAGGCATTTCCTTCTTCAGGTTAGGGAAGTTTTCTTCTATGATTTTATTGAAAACATTATCTGTGCCTTTGAGCTGGTATTCTTCTCCTTCTTCTATTCCTATTATTCTCAAATTAGGTTTTTCATGGTGTCCCAGATTTCCTGAACATTTTGAGTTATGGCTTTTTTAGTTTTAGTATTTTCTTTGACTGATATATCTATTTGAGCTACTGAGTCTTCCACTTCAGAGATTCTATCGTCCATCTCTTGAACTCTGTTTGTTATGCTTGTATCTGTGGTTCCAGCTTTTTTCTTCAGATTTTCTATTTACTTCTTTGCCTCATTTTGTGCCTTTTTTATTGCTTCTATTTCAGCTTTTAGTTCCTGGCATCTTTCTTTCATAGATTTGTTCATCTCTTCCAATTTTTTGTTTGTATTTTCTTCTATTTCTTTAAGGCTATTTTTCATATCTTCTTTGAGAGCTTTGATGATCACCAAAAAGGAATTTTGGTGTTGCTTCCTTCTGTTTTCTTCATTGCTCAGTTCAGGTCTTGTATTTGTAAGATCGTCACTTAAAAAAGGAAAAAATAAAGAAAAAAACAAAAAGAAAAAAATAAAATTAAATTAAAATTTAAAAAGGGTTTTTCCCCATGTATCTCCCTGCTTGAAAACTCTTCTTCCCTCCCAATCCCTCCTAGTCCTCCCTCAGTCTCCCCCTACCCAATGAGGGCAAGGAGTCCCAGGGTGGGCCAGTTCAGACTGGCATATCCATTTGAGGCAGGTCTGATTCCCTTGTTCCTATCTTAGGACTGAGTTAGGTGTTCCTCCATAGGGAATGGGCCCCAAGGTGCCAGTTCATGCACAGGAACATAGTCAGATCCTACTCACAAGGCTCTACATACTGCCCATGCCAATCATCTACCTTTGAAGGCTCTAGTTTCCCTTCCTGATGGTTCCCCAGTGGCTGTACTGGAGCTCTGGGGAGCTCACTGAATCAGAAGCAATTCTGTTTCTCAGAATCCACCACACCACTACACTCCCATTTCAGGTATCTAGACCAGGGCCAGTGGGATGCCTCAGCTGGGATGGTACCTGTTGTTAAGGCCCACAACTTTTCAATCCCTAGGACCCACACAGTGGAAAGAGAAAAGTTATTCCTGTGAATCATTCTCCCTTCTGCACATGCATGTTGAGGCATGTTGCATCCACAGACACGCCCACATGTACATGCTAAATAATGTTCTTTAAAAAAGATTCTTAGGCCAGTAAGACTTCATTGGAGTTAAAAGCGCTTGATATCAAGTGTGACAACCTGAGCTTAGTGCCAAGCCCCACATGGTGAAAGGGGAGCACTGACTCCAGTTCATTGTTTTCTGGCCTCCAGATTCATACATGTGTGTACAGCACCCCCCACACACACACACACTAAAGTGTGTGTATTAAAAATATGTCTACATAAGAATATTCATTGTAGTTTAGATTGTAATAGCAAAGAACTAGTCTCAGTCAAATTATCAATAACTCAATGGTTAAATGTTAGTAATATGTAATGACACATTATTTAACAACAATAAATTAATAAAATGTATGTTAATGTGCTGAACTTAAAAGATTGCCTATAAGTATAACTCTAGAGGCATAGTTATCTCTGACTAAAATCCATCTCCTTTCTCCCAGCAACTGTTGGGTGTCGTAAAAGTTTCTGGTCTGGACTTTCTGGGCCTGGACCATAGGTTTAGTCCCAATCTCGGCCCTGCTTTGCCTCAAATAATTACACACAGGCTTCTATTATTTTTACATTGATTAACGTAGGCCCAGGCATATAACTTGCTAGCTCATCTGAACTCAGCCCATCTCGTTCAACCGCGCAGCTCGGTACCTTTTCTCAGAAAAGCATTTCAGCTTCTTTCCTCTATGTCTGCTTCCATCTCCTCGTCGTGTCTGTGGTGGCTGTCTTTGGCAGCTCTGCCTGGCATCTGTCTCTGTTCTTCCTATACCCAGAGTTTTCTTAGCCTGGTAGCCCAGCCCATTCTTCCTGTTTGTCTTTGGCCAACCAACTTTTTATTAAATCCATAGGCAGGACAAATATTTACAACATTACCAGCGTAATCCCACTACAGCTAGGATTTACAGATTGCCCTGTTGTTTGTCCTCTCATACTCTAATAAAATGGTCTTAAGCTTAAAAATAAAATAGATACATAGGTAGGTAGATAGATAGATGGACCTCTCATATTCATTGTATTGGAGAATAGAATAAGATACCCAGCAATTTGTACAGCATAGCCCTTTGTGAATAATAGAAAAATCAGTATATACATTTTGCTTTTTTGTGAATTAAACTAGATATACACATTCTCCGAAAAGACAAAGACAGTTTTCCCTGGGCGGGAGGAAAAAAAAAAGGATAAAATATTTAAATCAAGCAGTGATGCGGCCATGCCTTTAATTCCATCACTTGGGAGGCAGGTAGATCTCAGAGGCAGGTTCAAGACCAGCCTGGTCTACAGAGTGAGTTCCGGAATAGACAGGACTATACAGAGACACCCTGTTTTGAAATAACAACAACAACAAAAAAACCTAAAAAATAAAAATATTTAACTCTGTATTGAAGTGTTATTAAATTGCTTTCAACAATTTGTTTAAATAAAATTCTGGAAATTAAATATAATGTTCTTCATTAAACAGAAACCTCTAGTGACAAGGAGTCATTGCATTAATGCAAAAACACACAGGCTATCAGTCTCCAAAATTGATTCAGAGTGGAAAGTGTCAGTGAAGGTTGTCTTGTCTCCCAGAAGGAAGACACATATAGACCTGATTAAACCAGCCTGCCTCCATCTGAGGTTTGAATGCCAACTTATAGTAAATACAAACTAGGTTCATTCCTGTTTATGATTAAATCTGTCTCTCAAGAATTGAGCCATGTCCCACCTGTAAAACCTTAACTACAAACCGTTCTGTTCTGCCTGTTACAGGAAATGGCAACTGAGCATTTGCTACAAAGGTTGTTAGAGCACCTTGTGATAATGACTTTGTTTTAGGAAGTTCCTATGACTAGCTTGGCTCTGCCTATGTTCTGCTTCTGTAATCCTGCCTATTTGCCCACCAAATCCCCCATTTGGAAACCCCCTACTTCTAAACTACAAAACCCCTTATCTTCCCCATGTCCAATGCTGATCTCTTGAACCCAACCTTTAGGGAGAGACAGCTAGTGGACATGAATAAACAAGCTTGTTTTAATTGGTTAATTTGGCCATGACTATTTGGGTTGGTTGTCTTTCTCCTTGCATGTGTCAGATTAACAGATCTCTGAATTCAGGTCAGAGTTTCTTCACCCTTGGTCTCACCACCCTTGACTCCCAGGTTTATGTTACCTTGTAACTCAACAGATACAATGTTGTTTGAATTCTCCCTAGGGAGACACCATACACACATCTACTCACCCCAGATGGGGCCCACAAGACACCAAAGTAATGATTCTTAGAGTCCAAGGAAACTCTGAAGGAGACCCCAGACTCAAATAGTATGTAAAAGCAAAGAGTGTTTATTAATATTTCAGCATATAGGGGGGTCATTCACCTGTACAAAATGGCCACTGTGCAGAACATGCAGGCTCCTTTTAAGCACAAAACTACCCTGTCTTTCCTGGGCTTATGTTTTAATCTTAAGGAAAGGCCAGGATCTCCAACCAGAGAATACCCCTCAAAACCCAACATCTTCCTACCAAAATGTGTTGTCTTACTTTTATACAACAAAACTACTAACACTGATTTTAAGTTTTTTATTTGTCACATTGTCTTTGGTTTATTTTGCCTTTGCTTGTTTGATTGTTGGTTTGGGGGTTATTTGGGGGGCGGTTGGATTATTGATTTTCCTGGAGTTTAGGAGAATGTTGTTTGTTTAAATATATTTAACTTTATTTCATGTGCAATGGTGTGAAGATGTCAGATCCCCTGGAATTGGAGATACAGCAGTTGTGAGCTGCCATGTGGGTGCTGGGAATTGAGCCTAGGTTCTCTGGAAGAGCTGCCAGTGTTCTTAACTGTTGAGCCATCTCTCCAGCCCTGTTTGCTTGTATGTTTGCTTGTTATGAAACAGGGCTTGGGGCTGGAGAGATGGCTCAGCGGTTAAGAGCACCGTCTGCTCTTCTGAAGGACCAGGGTTCAATTCCCAGCACCCACATGGCAGCTCACAACTGTCTGTAGTTCCAGTTCCAGGCAAACACCAAGGCAAATAAGTAAATAAAGACTTTTTTTTAAAAAAAAAAAATGAAACAGGGCTTTACTATATAGCCCTTGCTGATATAAGATGCAACGCAGAAACCAGTCTGGCCTCAAACTCACAGCAATTGTCCTCTGCTTTCCTGTTTTCCTTTCCTCCCTGTGTGACATGTGTATATAAACATGACTGCACAAGCGTTCTCTCTCTCTCTCTCTCTCTCTCTCTTTCTCTCTCTCCTCCTTCATTTTAATAAAGTCTCTCCTTGTAAGCCAAGCCTGAGTGTCTCTTTCTGTGACCCACATTCATGCCAATCACGGGCACCATGACACCCAGCTGCTTGGGACTCTATCCCTGACCATCAACTATAGGTGTTATGATATAGATATCATAACATAACAATAGCTACTAATCTTTATGATACAGATTTTCATATGCAGATATTTCATGTAAATCAAGCCACACAGGCCATCTTTCCAGTCTAGCATCTTTCTTTAGCTTGTCTTCATTCATCCTTTTTTAAAAAATAATTTTTTATTTGTTTTGGTGTGAAGATGTCATATCTCATAGAACTGGAGTTACAGACAGTTGTGAGCTGCCATGTGGGTCCTCTGGAAGAGCAGCCAGAGCTCTTAATTGATGAGTCATATCTGCAGGCCCCTCATTCAGCCTTCTTTTGGTTTATTCAAATCTTTTTTATTATTATTATCAAAATAATGTATTTATTTGAAAGTTATATGAAATTAAAAATCTATGAAATATGTAATATAATATTACTATGATAAGTATCTAACATGCTTTAAAATGTATTTTATTTCTTATTAAAATTAGTATGATTTGCAAAAATTTATAAATGTATTAATGTGAAATTTTTTTTCTTTTTTTAATTATGTATAAAGTCTCATTTTTTATCCATGTATCCCCTTGTTCTGCCTCCCTTTCCCCTCCCTCCCCTCCCAGTCACTCTCTCTTCTCCCCATCTCCTTATCTCCTCCCCAGCAAGGGCAGGAGGTCCCAAGGCCCCCAAGGTGGCTTAGTTCAATATCCACTCCAGGCAAATCTGCTTTCCTCATCCCAACATCAAGACTGGGTCAGGTGTACCTCTGGAGGGAATGGGCTCCAAGGTGCTGGTTCAAGGTGCTTCAGATCCCAAGCTGTTCTGTGGTTGTAGTTTGCAGCTTGGACATTCTTTGCTTTTAGTTTTGCAGGGTATAGTATTCTAGGTTGGCAGCCATGTTTTTTTTATGTCTGTATAACTTCTGACCAAGCCCTTCTAGCTTTCATTGTTTCCATTGAATAGTCAGGCATTATTCTGATGGGTTTGCCTTTATAGGTAAGTTGGCCCTTTTCTTTTCCAGCTCTTAAAATTTTTTCTCTGTTCTGTATGTTTTGTGGCTTGATTATTATGTGGTGAGTGAACTTGGGGGGGGTGGTAAAATCTATTTGATGTTCTGTAAGCTTCTTGTATCTTTATAGGCATTACCTTCTTTAAGTTAGGAAAGTTTTCTTCTATGATTTTATTGAATACATTATCTGTGCCTTCTCCTTCCTATTATTCTCAGGTAAGGTCTCTTCATGGTGTCCCAGATTTTCTGAACATTTTGTGTTATGGCTTTTTTGGTTTTAGTATTTTCTTTGACTGATGTATCTATTTCTGCTACTGAGATTCTGTCTTCCATTTCTTTGATTCTGTTGATTATGCTTGTATCTTTAGTTGCAGCTCTTTTCTTCAGATTTTCTATTTCCACCTTTGCCTCATCTTGTGCCTTTTTTATTGCTTCTATTTCAATTTTTAGTTCCTGGAATGTTTCTTTCATTTTTTAGTTTTCCTTTTCTTGGTTTTCTTTCAAGAATTTGTTCATCACTTCCAATTTTTTGTTTGTATTTTCTTCTTTTTTAAGGGAATTTTTTATATCCTCTTTTAAGGCTTCAGTACTCTTCATAAAGGTGTTTTTGCTGTTGTTTCCTTCTGTTTCCTCTTCATTGTTCTGTTTAGTTCTCAGTGTTGTAGAACCACCAGTTTGTTCTGGTGTTGCCTTGTTGTTCTTCATATGGTTATATGTTTTCTTGCACTGGTGCCTGCCCATGGCTTCAGTGGTTCACACTTGGTCAGCTCCTAGTCGGTTGTAGCTAGAGAGCTGTGGGCTTGCCTGCTCTGAGCAAGGGGGTCTACATGATCTCTGACTCTGCTCTGGACTCTGGACATGGTTCTGTATTTCAAAGGTGCCTGATTGTCTATGATGATGCAGCTTGACCTGGAGGGGAGGCTTGGCCATGGGAGGTCCCTTCTGTTAGGTTCATTGGTGGAGGTCCCTCCCAGCTAAAGCCTAGGGCCTGTCTGCTAGCAAGAGTCTGAAATCAGAACCTTATGTGTGACCCTGGCCTCAGAGTGGGATTCCAGATGGGCAGCCCAGGAGCTGGAACCTACTCACCTCTGATTCTACTCACTCTCTCATATCTTTTTAATACTGAATGGGACTTGCTTGCTTGCACAGATCTATTACCTTTAATCATCAGTTCACAGACTGTGGGGCTATTTCTACTTAATGGTAGCTATAAATAGTCATACAAGGCACACTGGGGCACAAGTCTTACACTCAGGAATTGTGTACCACCTTACATTCTCACCAACAGTGTATGAGGGATCTTTCTCCCAGTCCTGGAAGAGCTTGCCATTTTCTTTTTGTTTGTTTATTTGTTGTATTTGGTTTTGAAATAGGGTCTCTCTATGTAGCCCTGGGTTCTGGAACCTGCTATATAGACCAGGCTGTCCTCTGCTTACCTAGTGCTGGGAATAATTGCCTGAGCCACTATACCTAGCTCGCCTGTCTTCTTAAAGTGGGATTTGATTGCCGGTTTCATTTGCTTTTTCCTGTGTGCCATTTTCCACTGTGCAGGTCTCCAGGAAAATGTAAGTTTAAGTAATGGTGTGATATCTGATTCAGCATACAATAAAACCTAAAATAACCAGACTTCAGACAGAACCCAGAACATTTATCTTCTGGTTCCCATCCATTGGTAGGAATGAAAAACTCCACAGTGAACTGGAGTCTAAGATGGATTTAAAATTGAAATCCAGAGTCATTTGAGAGACCTTACTGTTGTTATAGAGGTTCCAGGTTGGGGTCCCAGCATGCTAGTACTGGCTCACAATCATCTGTAACTCCAGTTCCAGAGGATCTGACATCCTCTTCTGACCTCTGTAACCACCAAGCATGCACAAACACACATCCAGGAAAATCCATATGTAAAATAAAAATAAATCTAAAATATTGAAATGTAAAAAAGATAATGTCTAGGGCCTAGAGAGAAGGCTTGGCAGTTAACATTACTTGTTGCTATTGTACAGAACCTGTCACCACCTCCCAGTACTCACATAACATCTCACAAGTATATGTAAATCTGCTTCCAGGCAACAAGCAGAGACATGCTACACCTACATATATGTAAGCAAAATATTAATATATGTAAAATTAATCTCTATAAAAATAACTTCTAGAATACATCTTAGAGATAATAAATTCTCAACATATTTTCTTCAATATACATATCTGTAGCTTTGCAGCCTTTATTTGGGTACAGAATGGTACACTTGGCTATCTTCTGAGATTTTCTTCTATTTTGAAAGATCAGTATAAGGTGGCTGATACCATTCATAAAGGAGAGTCAAAAGAAAATGGTGTGGCCGGCAGGAAAGCCTTGTGAGTAGGTACAGGAGGAGTTGGAAAGAGTTGACCGTGAGTAGTCCTTCCCAGGTGTCTGCCTGAAACATGGCCACCCTACTTGTGAGAAGTGGTGATTGCAGTCATGGACCCACCCCTGAGTCACTTCACCATGAAACCCCAGGCCTTCTCCACGTTTCCACTGGGACCAAACCCTGCAAAATGTTTCTCTGTGACCACCCTCTGCAGCACCTGCAGCCCTCCCCAGAGCTTCCAAACCAAGGGTGACATCAGAAAACACTGGAGGGATTGATACATTGTGAAGAGGCACTCTGTGTGTGTGTGTGTGTGTGCGTGTGTGTGTGTAAGAAGGTTTCAGAAATTTAGCTGTAAGCCAGAAGCAACAAAGGCAAGAACCAGAGATGAATAATGTATAAACCTGAGGGTTGACACCAGGCTAGGCAAAGGACCTAAAAGCTAACAAAAGCTCAGGAGAGGATGAAAAGATGATCATGGCTGACAGGAGCACTGTGAGTTGGCAACTCAGATTGTGGTGATAGATCATGTGAGGGTAGACCCAAAGAGAGGAGGGCAGAAGACCTGCTGTTTGAGCTCAGATGGTTTCCTCTCCTTTCTTTTCCTGTTGAGAAGCTCACCTGCCTATAATTCTGTCTCCAGTGCCAAGGTTGTCCCTCCATCCTATTGATACAGTATTGTGCATGCTGGTGTTGCATTTCTATATGGTAGCTTGACATTTATTAACTTATACTGTAGGTGTTATGTATTCCTTTAACAACAAAACTAAGACTTCAAAATTTTTAAACTTTTTTTAATTTAATTTTTTTTTTCTTTCAAGGGTAAAGTTTGCTTTATCACATAGTGATTGTAACAAATTGATCTGCTTTGGATGTTGCTATAGTGACATGCAGTTCTATATTTTGTTTTCAGGGTGGGGAGGGGACAGAAGAAACACCAATGTTAGCTTATTCTTAATGTCTGGTGTTTGTCATGGTAAAATTATAACTACACAGTGTAGGAGAACCCGCAGGGTTCTCTGAATGCTCTCTGTGCTCTCTGGTCATGTTATGCAATGAACTAATAATTTTAAGGTCTAATCAAGTGATTTTCCCCCAACTCCGAGTTTTGCTAAGAAATTATTTTGCACACAGACCATACTTAGCAATTTTCCTCAGTGATGGAATATTCATGAATGTGAGTCATTATGTAGCCATCATACATTGAGCAAAATAAACGTACAGATCTGAAAAAAAATAAAATTAGACTGGAATATCAGAGAGAGGGAACAAACCATAGGCAATTCTCACCCAGCAATTTCTCAGGGAGAGCAGGGTAAGGCCTCAGTCTGACTGGTAGTTCAGACAGAATGGTTGAATTTTCTGTCTTCTCCTGCCTTACATTTCTTTCCCCACCCAGCTATTTTACTTCCTGACTCAACTCTCCCAGAGCTAGGATTAAAAGTATGAGCTACCACTACCAGGCTGGTAGGCCATGAACTCACAGAGATCCAGATGTCTCTCTAGAGATGGAATTAAAGGAGTGAGTTGCTACTAGCTGACCTTCATGGTCTGGCTGTGAGTGATTCTGTCCTCTGATATTCCAGACTAATTTTATTCAATATACAATATATCACCACATTAAATTTCATTCCTCTAACCTCTGTGTTGGAGTTCTAATAGATAAAGAGTCATCACAAATGCAGATTACACTGTCCCTTCCCAGGTTCATCAGATCAGCAACTCTGAGGGCCAGGCCTAAATACGTGCTTCCCATATGATCCTAGGATTCTCAAACATAAGAGACTGTAGACTATTAGTCATGAACTCAGCTTCTGATACAAACCTGCAATGTCCAGGTCCAAATGTGCTATTCTCCAAGCACATCAGAGGCACCCGTTCCCTCAGGGAAACCACACAGCTCTTATAAACATGCACTGATGACTCCAGACATTGAACAGAGATACCTGTTCGTCATGGAATCCCTGCCTGGATCACGTTCCATACTAATAGCCTTATCAGCATCACTCCATTCATGACTTACTGATTCAGAGGGTAACAGTATCCTTCTGCATATTCACTGGAAACGATGAACTGGACCCAAAGGAAAAAAAAGCAACTCTCTAGGGCCACCCAGCTCTTCAGGACTGAGGCTAGTTTGACTCCAAGTCCTATGGATGTTCTGTCTGCAAATTCTATGTTCTATCTGCATGCTGGCATGCAGCAAACATTTTCAGCATGCGGCTTTAAAAGAGGACCGGTAGCTGTACAAAGGAGATTGCAGTGAGGCAAGACTTTACTGTCTTTTCTAATCATTTCAATCCCCTCCTTGAAAGGTGTCTGCAGCTTTTGTCATCTTCAGGCATTTCTTCTGATCTCAGGAAATAAATTGCCTGAGATTAAGTCTAGGAGGGGATTGAAAGCCAAAGTGTAAAAGAACAGATTAAAGGGATGAGGAAGCATCATGAATCAGGAGGGGAAAAAATGATACAGTGTTGTTGATGGGGCTGTGGAAGGGAGGTAAGATATTATTCATCTCCGAGGGCATAGAAAAGCCAAATGGAGAAACAGAGCAGAGCAGCTGTGGTGCAGAAGGAGGAAACAGTGGGAAAACACAGAATAAAGACAAGGCCAGGCAGGATTTCCAGCCTTCAGGGGAGCAGTGTAGTGATACATTGTATATGTAATAAGAATAGTCTGGAATATCAGAGGACAAAGCCATCTCTCCAGCCTCTCTTTTTGTCTTGTTTATTTGTTTGTTTTTCAAGATAGGGTTTTCTGTGTAACTATCCTAGTTGTCCTGGAACTTGCTTTGAGATCAGGCTGGCCTCAAACTCCTGCCTCTGCCTTCTAAATGCTGGAAATAATGGCATGTGTCACCACTGCCTGGCTGTTGGGCCTTGAACTCACAGAAATTCACATGGATCCTCCTGAGTGATGGATTAAAGACATGAATCACCAGTCCCTGATTTTCATTTCATGGTTTGGCCGTGGGTGATTCTGTCCTCTGATATTCCACACTATTTTTATTAAATATACAATATATCACCACAGAGCAGATTCTAGTCCATCCCTTCTTGCTCTGGCTTCAGTGAGATGAGTATATATGTACATGTGTGTTCACACATGTGGAGAGCAAAGGTCAACCTCTGAGGTTTTCTTCAGTTGTTATCTGCCCTGAAGTTTTGTTTGTTTTGTTGTGAAAGGATTTCTCACGGAACCCAGTGTTCACCAAGGAGAATAGTCTCTGTACGCAGCAAAGCCAGGGCTCACCTGTTCTCTCCCTCCAGCACTGAGATTACAGCTGCTTACTGACTTGCCCAGCTTTTTTCTTGAGTGCTGGGGATCAAACTCAGTTCCTCATGCTAACGCACAGGTGCTCTACTAACTTCTCCATTTCCCTGGCAGTGTGTGTGTGGGGGGGGGTGGAGTGGGGGGTGGGGTGTGTGAAGTCTTTCAAGGTATCATTTTTAAAGCCAAAAGTAGCTAAGTTTGCATCGAAATTCCAATGTTTAATTTTACCATCTCTTCTGTATGTCCAAATCTGTGGCCTCACTTGGAGGTAAGAAAGTTTGGCTCTCCTCAAAACTATAAGACCCAGGCACCCCTAGACCCTCCTAGCACTGTGCTCTTCACTACTCCCCCAGCCCCTAGGCTAGAAATAGTCGGAAAAACTAGGGATTAAAAACAAACAAACAAAACAGCAAGTCACCTAATAAAGGTAACTAAAAAGAAGTAGAACACTAAAAGTCATGGCTGAATGGTCTCTTCTGCCTTCTGCAGAACAGAAAAGGAACCACTAAGAGATTACCAAGGTTTCACTCTCTGCTTTCTTTTCTTTTCACTGGAGGTTAAACCTAGGGCCTCTCCTCCATAAGTACTCTACTACTGAGCTATACAGCCATATTTTTTCGAATTTTAGTTTGAGACCATGTCTAGCTGACTGGCCTAGAACTTGTGAACTCTTCTATCTCAGCCTCCCAAGCAGCTAGAATGATAGGCACTTTCTGCCTCTGCTGGCACTGATGTACCTTTTCTGTAACTGAAGAGGCTCAGGAGTAAAGTCCTGTGTGGTGGTGGCACAACACCAGAGTTTGAATTCCAGCTTGGCTGATGGCCAAGTAGGCCTCTGTCTCAGCTTCCAGTTCTTCATTAGTCAAGTAAATAGAATGAAACCACTAACCACTTCAAAGGAGTAAATGAAACTGTGGAGTAGACATGTATCTCAGTAGAAAAGTATATGATGCCTCACATGTGCAAGACCCTGGGTTTGATATCCACCACTACAAAAGTAAGATAATAATGTAGGTGACATGAGGTCCTTGTGCTCACTAAGTACTAGGGAAACCAGGAACATTAAACAGGCAAGGTTATCTGTTCAAAGGGAGACGTGTTTTCTATTGAGAAGGTTGGGAGTATAGTAGGAATAGCCTGGTGAGCTTTGTGCTATCTTTATGACTATACCAGATCCTCCCCAAGACCCTTAACTATCACACAGTCAATCAATAAAACCCATTTTTTATAGAAGTGGTTTTATGCACATTACAATGAATTTCAGTGTAATCATGTCTTGAGCTTTGTTGTATGCATGGGATTGAGTTATCACCAGGAGACATTTTCCCCCAATTGTGTATGCTTAAATATGCCTGAAATAAACTACCCCATGTCAACCTCTCAAAGTTTGAACCAACACCAGCTACTAAGTCATATTGAATGTGACTTTCTTCTTGCTTCTGGCAGACCAGCACTCTTCTGGCTGCAGTGTCTTCAGAGACTCCCACAACTTAGAGAAGTGTCTGGTTTTACTTTAAGTGCTCAAATAATGCTAGTGATGGTTCTTGCTAGTGTTATGATATGGAAGCACAGAGCTAGGCACACAAGCATCTCATAGAAGCCAGGTCTCCCACAGCCAATCAAATGTGGATCTCAAAGGAACACCACATGACAATACTCTTTTAAATCCCCCAGATGATTGTGGCCAAGTTTGAAAATCAATGCCTTCAGCCAGAGCTTCTATAACTGATATGCATAAGTCAGCTGAAGATCTTACAAGTCACACTAAAGGTTAAAGTGGGACCTCTGATTCTGTATTCCAAGGAAGATGTGAGACCCACATTTCTTTTTAAACTAAAAGGTTCTAGAATCTAGATCTGATAGTAGTCCATTCAAACACTGAATGTTATCAACTGCAGAGTCACAGGAAAAAGTGACTATCAGAAAGTCAAGGCCGAGGGTTGTAAGTGCTTGACTCCGATATCTAATGTGGACTTAGATTGAATAGTTATCAGTGTTTGCCCAGGACCAGTCAGGGGATGCATCTCCAGCATGCTGAGTTTGAGACTTTTAAAACTGGAAAAGTCTATAGCAAACCTAGACACACTAGCCCCATAGTCATGAAGAGATCAACAGAGAAGCCTGACTATGTACTTGCACACTCCAGTTCTTTCTGGAATCACTACTGCATCATATCAGGAGAATGTTTGGGTTATGGATGGCATGGATATATAGTTAGGAAAAGAAATGTTGAGGTGTATGGCTATGTCAATAAGAACATAATGGGTTAGTGGATTTGGATGGGCAAAGGGAGTTGGTAAATAGCCAGGCAGATCCAGTGAACTTGGAAAATAACTAAGAATCACTTAAATGACATTTCTAGACTAAAGCTTAAGGGTCACCGTTTTTTTTTAGTCCATGTCCTGTCACTGATGTGCTTATTGTCTGTCCCAGAGCAATTTTTTGCCTCCTTTTCTGGCCTCAGTTTCTTCAGCTGAGTTTGGATTTGAGATGAAAGCGGTGTAAGGGCCCCAGCCCAGCTCTTCCAATTCCAATATGGATAATGTGCACAGAGCCTTTTTGCTCCCACTTCTGTTTCCTGAGTAATCATCTCAGGACTCCCCGGGCTTCTCCAATACAGCACTAGCATTCCTTTTATTGGGGAACACTTCCCCCTGCTGTCCTGTGATGCTCAGAACAACAAGAAGTCAAGGCATTTTCTTTTTCCGTTTATAGACTGTAGCATGTTTACAAAGCTAAATGAAACTCTATTTACAGATTCCTTCCTGTGGTTTCAAGTGGCTTCCTCCTTCTGCTCTTGTGTCCACCCAGGGAACCCACTTCTCAGCTTTCTGTTTTCTTTAGAGAGACAAAGAGTTTCCCCAGCCAGCCATTGCAGAATTCCTGTTAACCTTTCATTAAGCCTGCTGACAGCTGGCTTCGGCTCTTTGTGAGTTACTTCCACACATTCCCATTTAAATGTGTCCCACCTGGCTTCATTAAGGCTCCTGCCAGGTTCTCCACTGCTGCTTTCTCTACAAATGCAAATTGAGTTCTGAGTCAATAACAGGGGACAAGGAAGATTGAGCTGCAAAGGAGATGCAGTTAGAGACATTCAAATTGCCAGTGATCCTAGTAAACTAAAGTCCATTTGGGTCCAGTGAAGGTCAAGGCTGGAGGAGCAGTGCATGAAGCAGTAAATTAAAGTCCTCACTGGAAAGCTCGGGTAGAGAATAGAGTGTCCGATAGCCCCAGCACTTGGGAAATGGAGGCAAGAAAATCAAAACTTCAGTCATCTTCAGCGACACAGCAAGTTCAAAGCCAGCATGGGACACGCATTAGAACCTATCTCGAAAAAGCAAAGCAAAACAAAAAAGGGAAGGGGGTCCTTCAAGTTTGGTTCAAGGCCTGGCTCTGCTGCCAGGAGTTGGAGTATGTAACCTTGAGTGAGTTCTTTTGTGTCTATGTTTGGTTTTCTGACCTGGAAATAAGAGTTACCAAGCCAGCTTTGATGAACTGCTTCTAGGTTTTATGCTTCCCTTGAAACTCTTAGTTGAGTGCCAGAATGCATTGTGTTACCTATTTCATTACAAGTCCAAGGTTGAAGAATTAGGTTGCTATAAATCATCAAGGATAGAATGTGGCCTTCCTCTATACAAATCAGCTGTAAGAGCCACTGTGGATCAAAGACTTTCCTTATGGAAATGGGAAACAACAGGATTTCAGCCCATAACGTTTACTAAGTGTGTTTTGTCTCATGTAGATTTTAAACTCCTTAATAACAAACCCCCACTGTCTATGTGCTGGTTTCGAGCATGAGCTCAGACACACACTACCAGATGCTACACTAGAGTTTATTAAGGAGAGTTCCGGGTGAGTACAAGGACAGAGAAGCAGAAGAAAAGGAGACAAACTTTCACGTGGTGGCTCCTTTTAAGAGAAAGGGTGGACACAGATTTTCATAGCCACGCCTAAGGGCACTTGGCCTGCCAGGAATCCTTACACTAAGGCCTCTGTCCTAGCACAAAACAGATACTAGAAGGTTTTTGCACAAGCTAACAGTTCATCCTGACTACACAAAGAGGATGAGATAAACAACTATACCAAAACCTACTCCAGCTAAGGAGTCTTAGTACACATAAGAGTGGAACCCAGGACCTTGCCCATGCTGGTCAAATGCTCTACCACAGAGTGCATCTCCAGTTTGTTCTTAAATCAGCACATCACTTTATAAATTCAGTCTAAAGACAGTCTCCTTGTCCTAAGCAACAGCCATATGTTTGCTTGCATGAGACATAGTTTAACTAACTGAATTTTTATGCCTTTAATTAGACATATACACATTCTCATTGTCTACAATTGCTTTCAATTCCTCCATTCACTGCATTGACTGCCTGTCTGCTGATGTCATCAGTTTGTCATTTACCAAAGGGAGAACTTCTTCTCTGTGGGTTTAAGAGCTGAAAGTCAGGAACCAGTAACCTCTGGCGTGTGCTGAGGAGAAGCATCCCTGTCTGGTACATGGAGAAAATATTAGCAGGAAAGGGGTGTAGCCAGTGGTTCCTGGTAAGAAAACACTTCAGCTTCACCTGAGAATTGACTCTACAGTACCCTTGCCTTCTGATTCAGGAAGCCCCTAACCCTCTATTCATCCAGGGTTGTCACCACATGGCCTAAGAGAGAGACCTCACCTATTTGGAACCAGTACTTGGTAAGCTCACTAAACCTCAGGTCTCCAGCCTTTCTCCCTGGAGAGTTTCTGGTTCACTACATACAGAATGAGGGCAAGAATTCACATCCCTAACAAGCTGGGCTGGGGATAGTGGCTGCTGGGCTGAAGCACATAGCTTAAAAACAGCCAGACTAGCACAGGTACCTTAAAGAATGGAATCCTCCACTGATGGAGACATCCTTTTGAAGGACCCTGGGTTCAAGGGCCTGACCCAGGCATTCAGTTCAAATATTCGGCAGAGCAACCTCCATGAGAACAAGGAACTAAAAGTCTAAAAGTCTGTCCCAGGAAACAGAGTGACTCAGTCCAGATAGCTGTAATCAACTCAGATAGGACATAATGGTCAAACCTGTGATTAAAATACCAGAAGTTCCAAGCAGAATAGCTGTGACCAACACCTGGTTGTAAAAACCCCCTAACCAGTTGACCTTAAGGCAACCCCATGATGATTATAGTATGACCTTTAAAGTGACCAGTCATGTATTGCCCCAGTTGCTATGGTGATTTTATGGTTTTTTAGCCTTTAAAAGAGATATGAGATTGTTAATCACTGCTACTCCCTTGCTCCCAAGGCAGGGAAGTAGCCCACCTGTACAGACAAAATAAATCCTCTTGCTATGTGCATCAACTGGACTGGAGTCTGGGTTCTTGGTGACCCCCTTCCCGAGGATAGTATCCTGACTCTAGGGTCTATCACTTTGTCTGCTCCCTTGTGAGCGAATCCTTTTGGGCTGACCAATCATGTGCCCAAGAGACCACCCTTTAGGAAGACAGGGTCACAGTAAGTCATGCTAGAGAAAGGAGGCAAAGGGATTGATCCCTTTAATGAGATCTTTTCTTTTCCTTCCCAGAACTTTTCTGCAACACTTACCGAGATGCAGTCAGGCAGCTCCCTAAGTCTCTTCACTTCTCTGAATTACTAAGATCATAATTTTTCTTTTGCTTCTTTCTCTGTCCTAAGCACCATTTCCCCATCACTTTTGAGTTAGTTCTTTCTTTACCACACATCTCTCTATGAGGCTGTCAAGCTATTGTGTGGCTGACCATGAGTTATGTGACAGGTCCAAATGCTGGCCTAAAGCCAAGGCTTCTCATCCTCCTTGCCTCTTCATCTGGGCGGCCACAGAGAGTTACAGCTTTCCTGCTTTAGAAGCTTATTTGTTTATTTGTTTGTTTGTTTCAAGATAGGATTTCTCTGTGTAACCCTGGCTGTCCTAGAACTCACTCAGTAGACCAGGCTGGCCTTGAACTCACAGAGATCAACCTGCCACTGCCTCTCCAGTGCTGGAATTAAAGATGTGTATCACTACAATTAATGAATTTTTCATATATTATGTGTGTGTGTGTAATAAAATCGCCTTCAAGCTTTCTTTTGAGTCCATTCTTAAATTCTTTTTTAACTTGACTAAGAACTCTAAGACCCCAATTTCCCTAGTAACATGTGACAAGTATAGGGGGATCAACCCCAAATTCTGGTAACAGCACTGGATGCATATTAGAACTTCTTTGGGTCCTTAAAAAAATATTTAGATGCTCAACTCACGCCCTGTACTAACCACAAAAGAATCTCTCCAATACTAGGACTCAGATTCCCATTTGAAAAATTCCCCTCTTGACTACAAGATTCTCCTGAGGTTGGGGATTGCTAGGTCAAGACTTCCAGGGGCCATTACTACATCTAAAACATAATGAGTATACAAGGAAATGAGACTCAGTCTGACCCAGGAATTTCAAAATCAATGTGGGGAATGATTGACAATAAACTTTGAGCAGAGTTAAATGCAGTTTTGGAGCTCCCTCCTGTTTGTCTTCTTTCTAGTCAGACTGAAGTTGATGGCTGGTGGTGGGAGGAATTTTAGAAGATGGACAGGGAATGGGAGCAGAACCTAAGATTGGAGGGGGATACCACTGAATCACATAGTTTTAAAACTGATTACCTATATTAAGTCATGTGATCAAACTCTAACTCCCATGTGACAACGCTGATACCCTGAACTCGACTTTAGATCTATTTCACACACTTAATTTCAAAATGACAGACTTCAGCAGCTTAAGCTAGCCTCAAGATGAGTAAAAAGAAACAGGAGTAGCATGGCTCTGTGGCTAATGGTTCCTATTGCTTCTGCTCCATGCAACAGGATAAGCTGAGATGAACAAATGTCCCTGTGAGAGGCTTGGGCATGGGTTTCTACCAGCTGGATCATGCCATGTCAGCTAAGTTTCAGGGTGACACATCTATAGTTGAAGTGTTTAAAGATTACCTATCTAATTAAAATACATGTTTGTATATCTAAAAAGCCTAACTAACATGACTGTAAGTTTGATTGTCATATATGATTAACTATTAATCTGTATTTCTTAATTATACATTACAATTTTAAATGAGTCACATAAACATAATATCTTAAACAAGAGTAGAACTATACATATAGACATATGTAGTACGCCATGAGGCTAATTTTGTTTGCCTTGTGTGTATGTTATTTTATCATTTACATGTAAGTGCATGTGCATAATATGGGGAGGTACATGCTATGGCACAGGTGGACATAAGAAGACAACTTGCAAGAATAGGCCTTCTCCTTCCACCATATGGGGCCTAGAGATCAACATAGCAGCAAGATGCTTTCCCTGATTGGTCCATCTCACAGTCACTGTTTGCCTATTAGAAGTAATGCCAAGGGAGTAAAAATGCTAGGTGGGTTACATAGAGGACCATGGCTTTCATCTTTAATGATACTATTGTCCTGAGCATGAGGAAAGTCTGAGAAATATCTTTCAGATCTAGCTAGCTTTTTATAGTAGCCTCGCTCTATGAGGACTTTCATAGAAGAGTCCTCACTCAGACATATGCTTTCTTACATTCATTCAATCAACAACTATTTGCTTTTATCTCTCTCTCAGGGTTCCTTGTACTAGTAATTATTAAAGTTTTAAGAGAAATCTGTTCTTCTTGGGCTGCAATTACAATGAATTATACTTAGAGGAATTGACTTGGACAGCTTCTGTGCATAATCCTTGCCATTTGATACCCTTGGTCTGATAGGCACTACTTGACTGTTTCCAAAATTCAGTTTCTCTGGCTAGAGTTGAGATGGCACTATGGTCATCTTTAAAGATACTTAGATATGAAAAGAAATTTATATCATTAAAAAACCAAAAATGTGAGTTTTAGAAGTGAGTCAAATTTTCAATGTGATTCTATGGTATTAGCTGCATCCTGAATGAAGCATTGAGCTGCTCATACTACACCCAGTGTGGGCACTGAACTCAGAAAAATGGCAGAGAAAGGGAGACACAGGCACATGTAAGAGGAAAGCAATTGAGATTAATAAAGATATCAGAACTGTGTCTCAGAAGAATGGCAACATACATGCCAGGAAGCAGCCACACAAATGAAATGAGCACTGAGTAAATGGAGCTCAGGCGCCATCAGATGCTGCCTGCAAAGAGTTTTTGCTTTGAGTATTTCTAACTCCCTCTGCTGTTGGGAGACTGAAAGGATGAGGTCACTATCACTGACAGTAACAAGCCCAGTAGAGAAAACTGGGCTTGTTTTCTCTTAGCCACAAAACTACAGAAATGACCAGGCAGGGGAGATGTGTCCCTAAAGTACCTTCATGCAGGAAGATCAAATGAGACAGGATCCACAACATCAGTGAAAACAGTGAGGCTTTAAAAGAAAATTGCAATGTCCCTAAACTGATTTTGACAATTCAAATGTCATCCCCACACTTAATCCTAAGAAAAAGTGACAAATTAGAGAGGAAAGATTCCTTCTTCATCCCCCCTTCCATGTGACATGTCATTGAGGACACTTTTACATTCTTCAATGTTGTCTGGCCTGTAAAGAGAGGAAAAGGCTGATTTAAAATCAGAAAAGTAAGATCAAAGGAGCTGCTAAGCTATAGCACCCCTAGCCCATCCTGCCCAAGCCTCCTATTTTATAGGTGGGAAAACTGAGGCCATAGAACACAGAGAGCTTTTGCCAATCTGTTACAATAAAGAGAATACAACTTGCTTTGGAAAGTATAAAACCATGATCTAAATGTATTGATATACACACTAGTTTTGAACTCAGACAGTCACCTTGCAGGGCTTCAGATCTTTGACCTAACAATGCATCATTGTTAATAACTGTTGTGGTGCTGATGCAATTAATTGTTGCAATTATTTATACTACATCTTTTTATTTATTTTACCCTAAAAGCTATAAATAGAACAGATATTCAAAATCTAATCCCAGAAACTCTTTATATATGCTTTTTTTAAAAAGAAGGATAAAAGGAAGCACTGAAACATGCTGGTCTGTGGGGCAAAGGAACCACATCCCAGGAATAATGTTGCAAATATATTATCTAATTTCCATATTGCTAACCCTCATCTCAGAAACTCCATATAAATAATGTGCTTTCAGATGAGTCACCCAGTGCTGAAATAGCTTCAAGCAGAGCTTGACGTGGCACACATCTTCATCTTTCACACTCTATACTCCATTAATATCCCCACTTTCCTTAGTCCTGTTTTGGACACACATGTAATGTTAACTGAGACAGAGGTTAATGTGAGTTATAGCTCCACAACCTTTTCTGCCTCAAATGCAATGTCCCTCAAACCCTGTGCTTAATCAGAACGTAAGCACAGGTCATTAAACCACTGAGTAGTATCTAATCATGTGTAGCAGCCTGTATAATCATCACAACTATCAGCCATGCAAGATGAATTACCTCTTGTGTTTCTGCAAACAATTGGCTTCTGTGACTCTCCCTGAAAAGACAAGGCCACGATGTGAGAGGAGCTGCTTTGTGCTGCTGAGAGAAGCCCACCTGCTTCCAAATAGACAAGGTTGGCTTTGCTGAGGGCAGCCTCTCCTTCCCCGGGATGGTGATGGTAGTGATAAACTTTTAATAAATTTTTATTTTAAAATATTTTTTCATAAAGCATGCTTTGACCATTTTTCTTTCCCTTCCCCAACTCCTCCCAGATCTTTCCTACCTCCCTATCCCCCTCAACTTCACATTCATGTTCTCTTCCTCCTGCTCTCCCTCTTTCTCTCAAAACATAAAAACCTGGAAAACAACAACAAAAAATAAAATAACAAACATACTATAGAAAGAAAATCAATAAGCAATGAAACAAAAGAGAAACACACACACAGAGTAAGAAAAAAAAACAGATGGCATTTATATTGTGTTGGTGAATTATTCATGGGCAAGGGGCCTGTCTTCGAGTATGGTTGACATATCCAGTGACACTCCATGGGAGAAAATTGATTTTCCCAGTAGGTATCATTTGCAAATAGCTTCTGGTTTAGGATGAAACTTTGTGCCTACTCCTCTTCTCAGGGTCAGGGATGTCATCCCACTTGAATCTATACAGGCTTGTGCATGCGCATGCTGCCTGCCACGGTCCCTGTGCATTCATATGTGCATCGGGCCTGGTGTGTCTGGAAGCCTCTGTCACCTTGGAGTCATTCACCAACTCTGATTCTTGTAATCTTTCTTCCTCTTCTTCCAAATAGAGCCCTGAACCCTGAATGGAGGGGTTTAATAAAGACATCCCATGCCCTAAGATGTGTAACTCTCTGCACATTGTCCACTTATGGGTCTCTTTGCTATTTTCCATTTACTACAAGAAAAAGCATCTCTGATGAGAGCGGGACAATGCTTTGCTTAAGGGATAGAAGCATTTTTGAGCTATTTAGCAACCTACACTACAAAGAAGGGCACATCTGACTTTGTGTGTGTGTATGCATGTCTGTGAATATTTGTACATGTGTAGGCTTATATATCTATCTGTGCATATCTGTGTGCATGCATGTGGAATCCAGGTGTCAACTTTGAGTTTTGTTCCTCAGACACTGCCCACCTTGCTCTTTGTAAAAAAAACTCTGTTACTGGCCTAGAGTTGGCTGATGAGCTAGGCTGGCTGGCTAGAGTGCCTCAGATCTACCTGTGGTGGAATGTTCTCTGTACCATGTAAATAAATAACTGTTTGGACCCATGCAGGGCACCGTAGAAATGGGTGGAGAATCAGAGGCAGCCAGGTAGGAAGAAGGGGTGGAGTTTACTAGTCGCCATCCGTCCCCCGAAGAAGAAGCATGTAGGAATTCAGGTGAGCCACGGGCTGCGAGCCACGTGGTGGGTAGATTCATGGAAATGGGTTGATTTAAGAAGAAAGAGCTAGCTAGTAATGTGCTTAAGATATGGGCCAAGCAGTGTAAAGTATATAACCGTGTGATTCATTTCTTTTGGGGTACAAAAGCTGCAGGCGCGTGAACCAGGTTCCAATCCGCCGGCGCCACACGTGCGCCAGGTTACAAACTCCGGGGCCAAACAGGCACAGGAAAAACTTACTACAACATCTACCCATGTCAGCTTCCCCAGCACTGGAATTACAGGCAAATGCCACAATACAATACTTGGTCCTTTTGCATGGGTTCTGAGAATCAGGTCCTCTTGCTTGAGAGTCAAGAACTTTACTGATTAACCTACCATCCCAGGATCTTGTTTGGATGTTAAAGCATTTTTACGAGATATACCCAAAACAGTCACTATGACTTCATATATACAAGGACTAGTAGCAAGCCTCCAGGAAGTTCTACATAGTTTTTGCAGTACTCTTCAAGGACATGCTCAATGGTGATAACATTATATTATGACTGACTGCTATGAAGCACCAATTTTCCTCTGTTTTATAACAGTAGTGGGTGCTGTGTACCTGCATTTTATATGAAAATCATAATGCTTATTTCACAGCTCCTTTTTGCAGAATTTATTGTTTTGTCTTTGAATCGAGAAAGATGTAAATCACAGGCCAGCTTCATGAATATATTGGCAAACCATTTCCAAAGATTCTTTCTCCTGAAGGCCTTTTATGGTCCCTAAGCAAGCCTGCTTAAAAGGGGCATATA
Source organism: Sigmodon hispidus (assembly GCA_004025045.1). Taxonomy (NCBI): domain Eukaryota; kingdom Metazoa; phylum Chordata; class Mammalia; order Rodentia; family Cricetidae; genus Sigmodon; species Sigmodon hispidus. The sequence continues at coordinate 32,162 of PVIH01010502.1, read as the reverse complement.
AAAGCAAGATTGCTCACAGTTTTACTCCTGTGATACTTCTTGAAAAATAAGACAGGGCTTCAAGAGTGTTTCAAACTAAAGGACTAGAAAGATGGGTCAGTGGTTAGAAGCACAGAATATTTTTCTAGAGAACTGGGATTCAGTTCCCAGCACTGACATGGCAGCTCACAATTGTCTGTAACTCTAGTTCCAAAGGATCTGATGACTTCTTCTAGTTTCTGTAGGCACTAGACCCATGTGTGGTAGACATGTGGTAGACATAAGTGGGCAAGACACTCCCACACATAAAAATAAATAAATAATTGATAATAATAATATCCGGGTGGTGGCGGCACATGCCTTTAATTTCTTTAATCCCTTAATGCATTCAGAAGGCAAAGGCAGGCAGATCTTTGAGTTGGAGGCTAGCGTGATCTATAGAATGAGTTCCAGAACAACCAGAGCTTGTCTCAAAACATGGAAAGAGAAAGAAGTAACAACAGTCCCTTCTACACAAAGCAGTAGCAAAGACAGAAGAAAGTAGGCACAACTTGTGTATTGTATCTGTATCCTATCAATAAGAAGGGCTCTTGGTCTCATTTTTTCATTATCAAAGCATTAGCTTTACCAAGAGGACAATACACAAAGGAAGTCATTTGGTGGTGATGAATTTACCTGTCACCTTATGGCTAGGGTGAGGACAGTAAGAGAATTGATCCTTTTCAGGAATAAAAGGAAAGAAGATGAAACGTAAATGCTTCCCCACCACATACACACACCTGAGTCACCAAAGCTCTACAGTTCACCCACAAACATCCATCCCTACAGGTCCATCACATCTGTCCCTGCCCACCTTACCTCGAAGGAGAAATACCAGAAATATTGACACCATCAGCACAAAACCCACGCAGCAAGCAATGATCAAGATGTTTGTCTCTCTGTTGCTCTGCCAAGATATAGACAAGATGATTGGTTCCTCACTCATGCTATCATCCTCGAGGGTACCTTTGGATACATCTCATCCCAAGAATGCTTTCCATTCATCAGAGATGTCATTATACCTCATAATATTCTGCCTGATGTGCCTCCAAGTCAAAACAAACTCAAAGTTCTAAATTAGGTGTAACATTCCCACTAAAATTCCAAAGCATTTTTATCTTCATATTTTCCATGTCTTAGACAACAGGTGTCTTGGGCTATTGTGCTCAAACATTAGGAAATTTAAGAAAAAATAACTAGGTTGTGAGCTGTGTTTTCAATTGTCAAATATCTTTGCTGGAGGGACAATGCCATAAGCCTTTCAACTCTCCCTAGACCTGTGTTTTCTTTTCCTGGCTGACTTCAGCTTCTGGATAACAACGTAGAAGAGGAAATAAAAAGCTCAATTGCAAATGTTCTATCAGGGTGATTCTGAGGATGTGGCCTGGGAGCCTAGCACATCAGAATGTTCCCAGGAGACTTGACTGGTCCTTTCCAACCTTGTTTTCATGTGAGCACTGCAGTGCCATTTCCCAAAGGGGATAGATACGTGATGGGACCAGGCAGCCTCACTCATTGCTTATCACACAGAACATGAACGTGGGCAAAAGACCCATCTCCTTGTCATGGCTAATCCTGTGAAATGCCTCGAAGTGAAAGGTACCTAGGAGATTTGAGAAACACACCTCTGGGCCCTCCAGTGTGTCCGTAAGAATGTTTCCAAACAGGATGAACCAAGCTAGAGAAACCTGCCCTCACTATGGACTCGTACCATCCAGTAGACTGGGGAACTAGGTGAAATGGAGGAAAAAAGCCAAGTACACAGACATTCTCTTTTTTCCCTCTCCCTTTCATATTCTCTCTCTCTCTCTCTCTCTCTCTCTCTCTCTCTCTCTCTCTCTCTCTCTCTCCCCTTGGCTGCCATGTTGTGAACTTTTCAGCTCTACCATGCTCTCTATGACATGATAAAAGGAAACCTCTAAACCCTGAGCAGAGTAACTTGTCCATCCTCTAAGTTGTCTCTTTCGGGCATTCTGGCAGAGCAACAACAAAGCTGTCTTAATTTCTTTTCCTGGTCCTGTAATAAATAATCTTTTAAAAGCCACTTAAGGGAGAAAGGATTTCTTCTTCTGGCTCACAGTTCCAGTGTGCTGTCCATCATGGAAGGGAAATCAAGGCAGCAGAAGCTTGAAGTAGCTGGTCACATCATACCCACACCCTGGTAACAGAGCATTGAATGCATACTACCGCTCTGCTACCTTTCTCCACGAACATAGCCCAGGACGACAATAGGGGATGATGTCACCCACAGTGGGTGAGTTTTCCCACCTCAATTGATATAATTAATATAGTCCCTGACAGGCACATCCCTAGAGACCTGTCTCACAGGCAATTTTGCATTTTGTCAAGTTGACAATTCACCTTAAGCACCACAGTAACTGAACACTACAATTAAGTCATGCAAATGAAATTTGTCAAAGTGTGAGTACCAGTTTCCCCAATAATATCATTTTCATTTGGAAAGATATTGTTAGTTTTTTTTATAAAAACAGTTGCTACTTGTGTGGCTGTGTAGTAAGTTTGCTATCTTTGCTTTTAAAATTAATTCATATTTTAAAAATTATCTCAAGGTTAACGTTTAGGAATTTAAAGGACTGTTGAGTCAGGCACTTGTTATCTTATGAAGACACTCCCACTTCCCTTTGGCCCCTAAGCTGGCTTCCTTCCTCCTTTCTTGTCTTATTCTCTAGCACACAGAAGCCCAGAAACAGTCAGAAACAGATTGTTTCCAAGGAAAAAAATGCCTTCACAGATGTCTGTGACACCTAATGCTGTTACTTAAAGCTACTTTAATCAATTTTACAGTAAACAAAAATAAAAGGAAACCTAAAAAAAAAAAAAAAAAAGCAATTGTGGAAACAGGGGAAACAGCTCACAACATAGTTATTTTTTTTTTTTAATTTCCTAATGCCTGAGCACAATAGCCCAAGACACCTGTTGTCTAAGACATAGACAATATGAGGATAAAAATGCTTTGGAATTTTAGTGGGAATGTTACACTTAATTTAGATGATTTTGCATGTAAATATTTCTTTGTAAATATTTTTCTCTTTGCTATCAGAGCATCAGTGTATGTTGAAATAACAATCAATAGTACTTCTGTCAAGCACACAAGTTCACAAATCTTTGACCACTTCATAATAGTTGTTATGTATTGTCATTTAGCAATATTCTATTGCCCTAAGCCCATCTGTGCAAACCTCTACCGGGAATTTTTAAGGTCAAAGCCAAATGCTTTTAATATTCTGTAGATCTTTTACCTTTCTCCAAAAAGGTGTGCTAGTCTCGGATGCTGGGGAGGTAAAGAGAGTAAAATAGTTAGATTTCATGTGGAAGAATTAAAAATACCTACTGAAATAGGTATCCAAAGCCACCTGCTAAGCCAGATGATATATTTAGTTCTGTAACACCATCTTTCTGTTTGTGTAAGTGATGTATGCAGATTTGCTTTGATGTGACTCTACTCAAGCATTCACCTGTTTTCTGGCATGACCCCATCTGAACTTTGCAGATGGGTGAATGGTGACCCGGAGAATAGGCAGTGGGCTTCAGTTCTTTTTCTTTTTAAATTATTACAACTTTTTAAAAGGAGATTTATTTTTATCTCGTGTGTACGTGTGAATGCTTGTGTGTGTTTATGTATGTATGTATGTATGTATGTATGTATGTATGTATGTGCACAACATCTGTGTCTGGAGCCCATGGGGGCCAGAAGAAGGCATCAGATCCCCTAGAACTGGAGTTATGGGCAGTTTGAAGTTGCCTGAAATGGGTATTGGGAACTAAATCAGGGTCCTCTGCTAGAGCTTCAAGTGGTCTTAACCACAGAGTCATCTCTCCAACCCCTAAAGCATCTTTAAAATTGCATTTTATTTAGTGTGTGTGCAGGTGAGAGGAGGGGAGGTGTGTGTGCGTGCATGCATACATGCAAACCTGCTTGCTGGAGTACCCAGGTACATGTGAATGGCAGAGGATGATATATGGCAATTATCTCTCCTTCCACCATGTTCCTGAGTATCCAAATTAGTTTGTCAGGCTTGATAGCAAGTACTTTTATCCATTAAATATCTTAACAGACAGACCTGGCTTTGACTTTTCTAGAAGCCTTAGCAATGTATTCAAAACTCTTATCCAGAAAGGAAGAAAAACTGCTCATCTCTCAATTAACAAATATTTATTAAGAATTTATTATCAGTCACTATGCTAGCAATTCCCTAGACCTCTTAGAGCTTATCACATAATGCATAAAAATTCAAACTTAATAACATAGAAATGTCTTGGTCAACGATGAGCCCCATACCGAACAATGGTACCTCGAGTTATTATGGTGTCAAAAAATTCTATCATCTAATATGTCTTGACCAGCAGAATATCACAGCAAAATGCATTGTTCAACTATCTGCTGCTGCTGTCGACTTACTATGCCACCAATTGTGTAGGCATCAGCAAAAGTAATTCTGTACTTGATAGCAGATGGTTGCCATGGGCTTATTCATTGTCCTATACCTTTTATTGTTATTTTAGAGTATAGGCTTTATACTTAGAAAAATATATTTACTGTAAACATGTGCTGTTTCTCTAGTGCAGTCTCATATATCTTGTGCTTACCAGTCTTTGGATTGCATCATTTTTCTCCTCATGTGTTTGATTTGATATCCTATTTTCTTCCTTGTAGACTATACTGTGGTGTGTGTGTGTGCGTGTGTCTGCACGCACACATGCACATGCATGCATACACATGCATATACATACCATCTATATATATATATCATATATATTATTTATGTACCATGTACATGTACACATGATGCATATACATATCATGTAACTGAGGCAGGCATGCAGTGAGCTATACCATTTAGTAATCTGGAAGTCCACTCTGTGATGGTATCACAAATGTCACCTCACTTTAAGACACTTCATCATTGAGTAGCATGGAAGGTTGATAAAGACACAGAACTACATGAAGACAGAGTGCAGGATATCCTACGGTGAATGCTGGGGTCACAGACTGTTCCAAAGAGTCGAGAAAGCTTCTATGCGAGGAGACATTAAAGCAGAAACAACAGCAAAATCATAACCAATATCTGAGGCCCAAGGGAGCTTTCTTCCAAGATCTCTGAACTCCTAAGCGCCAACTGCTTAAAATGAGAAGATGACTACACTAGAGATCTTATGCCCCTTGGGACACTAACAGTATGCCAGAGGACAGAAGTCAGAAGACTGTTTTAGCCTACCAGACCAAGAGCAACAAGGAATTCATACAAATAACTGAGGAAGCCCAGGCAAGACACACAGCTCAAAGATCAAAGTTCAGCAATGTGTCAATGAGGATGCGCCCTACAGACACTGAGTCCCTTTCTTCCTGTTCAACATGGCCTAGCACATACTTGGTATTTAATAAATGTTTACCAGATTCACAACTACAAGATGGTAAGGAATGGTAGTGGGACACCACAGACAACTGGAACACAGTCATGAAACAGCATGGTACTCATGCTAACATGCAAGCATCTATGAAAATGCAGCATGAGGGCAGGTGCAGCCAAGGCTACCCAGTGTGCAGGACCTAGCTAAAGAGGGCTTGATTTTAACATGCTAAGACTCCACTGGGTTCTCAGGCCATTAAAAGCCACACAGATATCTTTGCTGGATGGAATCTAATTAGGACAAGGAAACAGCCCAGAGGGACCTCGTCTGATTCTGGGTCTAAAGTCTTGTGCTGGTAGACATAAAGAGTAAGAGACAGGTTACAAAAATGTTTGATAGGAATAAAAAAAATAGAATATGGACATTAAATGTGGACTACAGATTTAAGAGCTTTAAGTAACTCCAAATTCCCATTGGAAACAGAGGTAGATTTCTGAGGAAGACAGGTTATGAGACACAGTCAGATACACTGTGTTTATTATACCAGTGGGACACACACACGTTGTATGTGCCATTAAATAGCTAATCTATTTGAATCTGAATCAATTTTGTAAAAAGAATGCAGCAAGAGATACTGTACACTTGGGGAATCATCAGTATCCAGCAAGCAGTTAAAGTCTTCAGAATGTATATCCCATGAGAAAGGGGGAAATCTCAATGAATAGACAAATATCAGGATTAGGAGGTGGGCTGGGGACATTGAAGGAAAAAAAAAAGATAAAAGAAACAGAAAAGACCAACAAGACTAAAAAACAAGTCAGTGAAGAAGCCAGAGCAAAGAAAAGCATCCAAGAAAACCACAATACAATCCTGTAATAAAAATAGCACATTAAAAAACAAAAACAGAGAACTAATGAGATGGCTGAGTGGGTAAGGACACTTACTCTGTAAGCAAGAGGACCTGAGTTCAAATCTCCAGAACCTGTAACCCTGAGGATGACAGGAGGAGTAGAAACAGGCAGAAGTGAGAGCTAGCTGGACAATCAGGCAGCCTGGCAGAACCGGGGGGCTTCCTGTCCAGTGAGGGACCCTGTCTTAATGCATTAAGATAGGGATTAACAGAATAACAGCCATCATCCTGCTTTGATCCCACAGGCATGAGTGCACAGATACCTGTGCACATGCACAGACACAGAAAACAAGGAGACAGGAGCCTGACTATTAAAGTAGTCAGCATGAAAATCACTGAAATCAATCATCTGAATTTTCTCCCCAGTTTTCTAGCACCTGAGACCGCAGGAGAAGGTTTCGTAGCAGTCACCATTGGTATCAGAGAGCTTATTTGTTCTTTGGGGAAACTGGATTGCTGAATTCCAGGGAGCATAAAAATACATAGAGAATAGTCAGTGTGTTTTCATCCCTATAACAACTGCTGTTTGTTTTCTGGTATCCTCTCCCACAGATGAATATTGCAAGTTAGAATTCAAAACTCCTACCTTTCTTCTGCCAAATCCTATTGTATTGTAATCATCCATGATGGATCAGCTTGAAATTGAGGCCATCACACAGAAGGCCATCTGGGTCAGTTACACCAGAGCTAATCTGTTTTAAATGGGAATGGCTTAATGTAAGGGACACTTTGCAAACACCAGCACTAGGATATGGTACTAACAGCACCCCCCCACACACACACACTTTTATAAACTGTGAGAGGCCACATGGGACACACCCCAAAGGCCATCGTGGTGTGTGAGACAGTAACAGGCTACAGATTAGTGGTTATTTTCTTCCCTGTGAAATGAAGCCATGGTAGCCTGAAGCTGGTGTCATGTCCAAAGGAAACTCAATTTCTCCAAATTCCAAACAACAGGAGAGACAAACGGCTACCTGGGGTGCCTATTAGCGGCCCAAGCACACGCTGGCCTCCAGGCTTCCTCAGTATCATGGTTTACTACATTAACTGCCACCTTCTCACAGGCTTCCCCTTCTCCGTTTATTTTATAACCCTTCTCTCTCTCCCTCCCCATCTGTCCCCCTCTCTCTTTTTCTCTTGTCTCTCTCTCTCTTCCTCTCTCTCTCTCTCCCCTCTCCCCTGTCTCTTTCCCTCTCCTCCTCTCTATGTTCTGCTCCTGCTCTTTCACAGACAGGTCCAATCTACTGGCAGCCATGTTCAGGCTACTTCTTTCTCTCTCTCCTCTGGATTCTTTCAGATCCCCTGGCTGTTCTCTTTCTCATATGTACACTAAAAACCTTCCCCTTAACCATAACATAAAGCAGCCATGTCGTCAATTCACACAACTGGACCCGCCAAGGCTGCTGGTATCTATATGAAGCCTGGAAGGCCCTGAGCTCCATATAGGTACTACAGAACAAGAGAATTCTAGAACCTGCTAGTGAAGCAATTCTGCAAGAGGGAAATGGTAGTGAGCTGAATAGTGTCCCCCTTCCAGGAAGATATCCTCCAGAATCCCAAGGCATGATTTTCATAAGAAGAGTCTTTCCTGTCTATCACTGTACACATTACATCAAAATTTGAAATGTAAGATATAAAATTACTAGAAGAAAATAGAGAATAAGATTAAAATGTTTTGGTTGCCAGAGCCCATGTCACAAAAGCATAAACACATTGGTTGACTCTGTTTCTTGACTGTTAGGGGAATGTAGATAACTCTTTGGGACACTGTGTTTATATCCAGTTGGATCCCAGGGTCATATGCTGTTCTATTTTTGGCCTTAAGGAATCTTTCTACCATTTTCCATGATGGATACAGTTTTACTGACCCCCACCAACAGTATCTAAGTGCTCCCCTTCTCTTGAGCCCTCCACAAATCTTTTTCCTCATCTCTTTAATTCCAGCTGGAGTGAGGTGAGATTTCAGTGGGTCTGGAGCTGTGTTTCGTTGAATAGCAATGAATACTTTCCCACACTCTTGGAAATGGGTAGCTGCTCCTTTAAGAAGATCATTATTTTCTACTTATCATATATTTTATATTGAGTTGAATTCTGTCATCACATAACAGTGGGCCAAAGTTTTCTTCCATTTGTCTTTTGCTGTTGTTGTTGCTGTACAGGTACTTTTAACTTGGTGTCAAATGACTTGGTTGTGGGGCAAGAATGTGTACCTTTAATCACTGACTCTTCTTTCTGATCAAAATAATTACTGTAATGACTCACAGGGTAAATGCTGAGCAAAAGCTTGATGGAATGCTGGTCTTTTCTTATGTATTGTCTCTTAAGGGGTAGTTCAAGGGCAAGATGTAATTTTGGAAGTTGGTGCTAATAAAAGACACTTATCAAGTACTTATTATATGCCAGAGCTGGGCACAGGGCTCTCACGCATTGTTTCTTTGTAAGGCATTGTCTAGCATCACAGGAAAGATTGGATTATTCTGTCTGCTATAAAGAAAAAAAATGGGTTTAGAAAGACTAAGAAATTTCTAAGAGCTTGAAGCATAGGCCTGTATGAATCTTTGAAGCTGGGCTTTTAAACATTTTATTGTATTGCACATGAGCTAGAAGTGGGGACTAAATGAAGTCCCTGTTGGGTCACCTACAGATATTTGAGATGAAGAGCTGGGTGAAGTTGAAGCATGAAGAAAGAAAAAGAAAGGCTCCCTCTTCCTCTCTCATGTCAAGGGAATAACCTTTGGGAGAGAAGAAAAGCCAGCTAAGGGGACACAGTTGCCAAAATGTGAGTGGACTCCAGGGAGCAGATGAGAGTCAGTGTTACAGAATTTAGGGGTCACAACCTGTGCCCCAACAAGCCAGGTTCAGCTCCTCCACCCTCCCTCAAGCCTGGTTTTGCAGAGAAAGTTACAGTAAGAGAAGGAAAAAGATGAAACATTTAATCCAAATACCTTTACCATACTTTGCCAATACTTGGCCTTTGGAGCCAAGAACAGGAGAGCAAGAATTACAGGCAAAGAAAAATGTCATATTACCAGTGTTTGCTGTTGCCAGCTGTACGAGACTGACCTGGCAGTTCTCAGTCTATCTGAGCACGTACCATTTTGGCTTCACCTGGTGATGGGTATATGCTATCAAGCTATGCCCTGTTCTAAGGTATTTTGTATTGTGTAAAAACAGGATTTTTCATCCTTGCCATACCCTGAGAGACTGTACTTTACAAGCAGCATTTGACTCAATTTTGCAGGCTAACTTTATACCTTGTGGTGTATGTAAACAGCATAACTGCTCAAGGCGACTTACGAGGTCAAGACAGATAAAGTAACTGAAGGGGTACTGCACTCTAAACTTGTCAAATATATTAGGCCCATAAAAATCATATCAGAAGAAGGAAATAGGCTTGAAGACTTACTGAATACACCAGACATGACAAGTCTCTTCCGGGACCCCATAAACAGAACATTTAATATTATTATAGCAATGGCCCCACCAATCTATCACCTAACCCTTTTGTAACCATTCTGTAACACACATATGTACATAAATGTGGGTATATTTGGTGTGTGGTATATAATATGTGATCTGAAAGTTAATATTAGTACTTAATATTAAAATAAAAGATCTTGCAATCAACCATCTATCCTGGGAATTCAGGAGCACTTAGCAAATTACAGCCAACAAAATCAATGTATCTTGTGAATCTGTTATTCAATGAATTCTGACATTGTGAAAAAAACATGTCACCCATTTTTCTGAAGAATTGTACTAACAAGAGTATAAAGATTTATTTAGAGGCTAAGAGAATAATAAACATTAGAAATGAGCACAGCATCCTGCTGTCAGGAAAGCTCTGTTGAGAGAAAATGGCAGCCAGACCCAGAACAAAGGTCAATTCTAAACAGTGGGGCAAGGGATCAGTCTGAATGCACTAACCTGCCAAGTACAAGCACCCTCAATTCCAGCACCTGTGTATGATGATAGCATGTATGGTGGCATGTGCTTATAGTCTCAGCACCCAGAGGCAGAGACAGGAGGATCCCTGAATTTAGTAGACTTGATGATTCTCCAGGCCAATGAAAGACTGTCTCAAAAAGAGGAGAATGGTGGACTTGAAGATGACGCCTGAGCTGAGACTGTCCTCTGCCTTTCTCATGTACTCCCCCACACCCTGACACACACACACACACACACACACACACACACATTAAAAAAGTTGTAGGGTTTTCATTTGTTTGTTTTTACATCAACCCCCATTGGGATGAGTTTCCCACTATTCTACAAATAGTATTTCTCTACACTACTTCCCAATCTTGTTTCTAGACCTATGGTTAAAATGAAGATTCCTGAAATGCGGCTGTTTGTCCCAGCTCTCTGTAAATGCAGCTGTCTCATCTTGGACAAATCCTAGTACATTTCCCACAGCAAGATCATGGAGGTGAGAATGAGCCATCCTGGATAAGGCTTCTTCAACTGAAGACGAAACACTGAGATTAGAGAACACTGAACTAGAAAAATATACGTCCACAGAATTGCCTAACAAAATAAATTGCAGAAATCCGGAGATCCTTGAATAGAAGATTGAACTGCAGCTCTGCTTTTTAAAGCCACGAATGTATTTCCACTCCTTAGCTGTAAAGTGGAACCTCCACAGAAAGAGAAAGATATTAAAAAAAAAAAAAGAATAAAGCAACTGAGAGGCAACTTGGACTAAAGATGCCCCACTCCACCCCCAGTAATAAAACCAGTGGTCAAAAGATCTACAGAGCTATCCAGAAATGAGGCTCTCCTGATGTAAGATTTTAAAAGATGCTGAAACCTCTCTGAGTTGGTAATTTTGTCAGTCATCTGCTATCCCTTGGTGTGATTAGAAGTTTTTAAAATGCCATAAAAATATTTATGTTCTTAGTAAGATATTGAGTTAGCCAAGTGCTGGTGTAGATGGCCTTCTCATCACATAGTCTCTGCACTAGCCTCAAGGGGATGGTCACAGCAGAGAGGTAAAAAACAATAAGGAAAAGGGAGCCTTCAGGATAACTATCATTTCCCAGTCAATAATCATACACCAACCTTTTCTCATGCAGTACCACTCTTAACAGCCCTGATCGAAGCACCATTATCATCTGCATTTTATATTTAGAGGAAACTGTGATTTAGAAAAGGACAAAGAAAGTAAGTCACTCAAAATTATTAAAAATGAAAATAAATTGCCACCAAATGGTGATGTAATCATGTGACATCAGGCTCTCCTGGAGCTCTTTTAACCCTGCTGGAGGCTATTCGGAAGGCCATGAGGAGCACTGGGGACTGAAGGGATATAAAGACTTTCTGCTTTTCCAGAGGACATGAGTCTAGTTTCCAGAACCCAAGTAGGGTAGCTTCCAGCAGTTCATAACACCACCAGCGCCAGGGATTTGATGTCCTCTTCTGCCCTCTGTGGCCACACACACACACACACACACACACACACACACACACACACACTGAAACATGTAAATAAAATAGCAATAGCTGGAGATCCAGCTCCCTGACATGTGAGCTTTTGGAGAATCTCCAAACACTTGATGTTCAACACAAGCATCAGCTAAGAAGAGAGGAGCTTTTAGAAGTGGACTTCCAGGACAGGGCACCTGACTACAGTGTGGTCTCTGAACATTTAGATAAAATAGGACTCTACCAAAGAAATCCTAAATGAAGTAGTTCATGAAAATAGCTTAGTGTTAACCCTGCACTTAATATATGCTAAGTGAACCCTAGTTTCTTCCATAATGACATGTGACATGGGGACAGTCCCTCTTCATGGTCCACTTTCACACTGCCACAAATCACAGCAAGAATCCTGTCCGCTGGGATTTGGCCACAGAGAAGTGAAATGACAATTATCAGGGACAGTACAATAGGGAAACCATCAGATGACATTTGATCTCTTGTAATTCAATATAAACTAGTTTAAGATTTGGGTGGGATGAAAAGTAATAGCTTTGTGAACACTTTACCCATCCGCCTTCACCTTTCTCCTTCCTGCATCCTGTTTTAGTGGTAAACAGTACCCACTCTCCCACCTCCATGAACTAAGAATGATCTATTCTGACAGCTAATCTCCTCTGAGTTGTCAACCCCTAGCCCCCTGGTGGGGGTTGTCTATCCACCCCACCATGAGCTGGTGCAAGTCAGAGCTTCCAGGCATCAGATCCCCATCACACCTCCTCTTAACGTAAGACCCATCCTCTCCCCTCCACTCAGGCTTGTCTGTCTCCTCCAATCCTATCTTCTGAGCTTCTGGCAGTGATGCCACATTGCCTCCTTCACACAGTTAAAGGGTAGACGTTTTCTCTAATAAACACAAAGAAAGATGCTCTGGCTCTGTTAATAAGAACAAGAGAGGAACAAGATGACATGTTTTGGGGACTAACTGAACAAAGTGAACAAATGGTCATGTCGAGTGTAGGGAGGAAATGGAGAAGCAGATAATCTGTGGGAGGAAATCAAATTGGCTCAGCATTTTCCAAGGACAATTTTGTAATAGCTATTAAATTTAATAGTGCACATTTTTCAACATAACATCTCTACTTCATTACCAGCTCTCCTAAAGAAACACTTGCATAAATACTTAAGGAAGTACCTAGGCTGAAGAAGGAAGTGCACCATTATACTGTCTATATATAAAACACTGGGACAACTGAAATGCCAGTCAACAGGTAACGAAATAGCCCACAGCAGCTTAACATGACAAGGCAGATGTCCACATGGAACGAGAAAGGAAACAGCCTGATGTACAAATGAAGTAAATAAAACCAAATGCAAAGGCTTTGTGTGGTATTAATGGATTTTTTTAGGAGACACCCAAGGAAAAAGAATAGATGAGAAATAGCAAGACATGATAACTAAAAGACTGCATTGTGCTTCACAGGTCAGAGAACTGGTAAGATGCTGTGCAGGAGAAGGTCTTCATGATAGAAACAAATAGAAAAGGGTAAATAGCAAATAGACCTGCCCATTCAAATGGGAAAGTTTTATAAGAAGCCTTTTAAAATGTACCTAGGAGAGCCAGGGGTGGTGGCTTACACCTTTAATTCTAGCACATGGAAGTCAGAAGCAGGAGGATCTCAACTTCAAGGCCAGCCTGGTCAACAGAGGGAGTTTTAGGACAGCCAGGACCGTACAGAGAAGCCATGTCTCATAAAACAATAAACAAACAAACGTATTTTGTAGGACTGGAGAGATGGTCAGCAGTTGAGAGCATTTGAATTCATTTCCAAGAACTCACATTCATGGCTTACAACTACCTGAAATTGCAGTTTCAAGGGATTCAATGTTTCTATGAGCACCCCACACATGTGACATTCACTCACACACACACACACACACACACACACACACACATACACACACACACACATGAATCAATATAAATCTGTTTTAAAGTGTGTCGTTGGGCTGGTGAGATGGCTTAGTGGGGAAAAGCATCTGCTGCAGAAACTTGATGAGCTCTTGAGTGATGAGTTCACTCTCCAGAGCCCAGACAAAGGTGGAAGAAAGGGCGTGGCCCCACAACATTGTCATCTGACCTTCATGTACCTGTTAAGGCACAAATGTCACTACCCACACATCATAATAGCAAATAAATAAAAATGTTAAGTGAATGTAAAGACGATAAAAATGTACAGTTTCTGCCCCAGGTTAGTTGTTTGGTTACTGGATAGTCACATAACAGGGCGTTGTGGGAAACACAAACAAGTAACAGAAGCAATTAAGAGAGTTCAAATGATGGGTTTTGTAGCAGTTACAAACAAGAGACACACACATCACAAAAAGTCTAAAGTTTACAGCATCAATGCTGGAGATAAATTTTGTAAAGTTACTCTAATGAAAAAAATACTCATATAAATAAGGCAATAGTACAAAATTATCTAGACTGTTCCAACTAGTAATATGGATTGTATTAGGGGAAGTCCCGGAATTAAGGATAAAATGTATAAGAGAATTTTGTTTCCCATTGTTTCATATCCTCCCCACAAAAGCACATTGGTGTAATGTATGTGTGCTTTAAAATAAATAAATAAATGGAAATATGACCTGTGCATTACTATCCCTGGCTTCCAGTCAGAAGTTGCTGAGGAAAAGGAAAAGGCCTCAGGAGAGGAGCCTCAGAAAGCAGAAGGCAAGAATGTTTCACTTTCCTCTGCACTGGATGGAGGACGTGGGAGAACACAACCACCCTGGAACCAAAATAGCTGATTCCATGAGCCACAGTCACCAGACTGTTCCCACGGTTGGAGGCAAATCACTCAGAGAGCAGAAAGCTCTCCCTGACCCTGACACTGAGAAGTCTCAAACTCACCAGTTTTCTGTGTCATCTGCTGTGAAGTTAATGGAGGAATCCAAGATTGGGACCCTTGGAAAAGCAAAGAGAACAAAGCCCATCTATGTTTCCAGCTAGAAGTGTGATAGTAAATATGACAGAGATATCATGTGTGGGGCCCCAAACTCCATGAATTAAAGAGGGTGCTCTCTCTCCTTTCTACCCTCCTACTCTCCTCCCTCCAAGCTATGGGAAGCTGGTGCCAACATTCCCCAGGTGGACATCCTGGCACAAATGACTGGCGCCATCTCTGGATCACTTTTATTCAGCATTTGTATCTCCCCAGCTCGATGTGGAAAGGAATCTGTAAGCTGTATGTTCTGCATACCTGTCGGTCTGAGTAAGGCTGTGTCTGCAGACCTGGTCACCACGCTTCTTTGTGACAGCTTAGATGAAGAAAAGGTTTCTGATTCTGAGGGAGAAATGATTTTTTTTAAGCTACTAAAAAATAATGATAACAGTATCAACAATGTCATGGATTCAGGACAGTTATTATTATCTTTGTTATTACTGATACAGTTCCAGTTTTTCTCAATAATTGAAAGTGTTTTTTAGAATTAAAATAAAACAGATTATAATTTTTGTTTTTTGTTTGTTTTTTTTTTTTTTTTTTTTTAGTTTCCGCAAAGCAACTTTTATTTCCCATTACAGAGAGACACTGGGGCTGCTGATGCAGACAGGTAAGTCACCATAGACACATATAGTTGTATTCTCCATCTCAATTTCATTTGGCATCACACATACATTAGATATGTACAGTGGTGTTTTTGCTTTAAATCTGCCTCTTACTTCTTACCTTGTCTGAGTATAATCTTTGTTTTAAGATGATTATTTTAAGGTTGGAGAAATGGCTCAGATAATATACAATGCTTGCCATTCAAGAATGAAGACTCGAGTTTTGATCCCTGGCACTCATATAAAATGTTGGTCATCGTGGTATGTGCCTGTAACCCCGGCAGGAGAAGCAGGGATAGGCAGACTCCTGGAACATGCTTCCTAGGCATTCCTCCTCAAACTGTGGACCTCAGGTTCAGTGAGAAACCGTGCATCAAAAAATAAGTTGAATAGTAATTGAAAAAGGCATTCCACCTCAACCTCTGTGCCCCCCCAACATACACAAAATGATTGTTTTAAAACCAAAGAAATAACACACACACACACACACACACACACACACACACACACACACACAAAATTTGGTTAATTAAGAGCTAAAAGATTTTAGTGAGTACTTGGGATATAATAGAATTAACCAACTCCATATTGGAAAGCTGTTTGAATTATTCATCTGGATTGCCTGAAAAAGCTACTTTACAATGACTTTCTGATATTTTTACTTCATAATTAGAAGCCCTTTGGGAGCCTTAAAAAATCCAAAAGCCTTGAGTAGGTCATGCAGAGTTATGAAATTCAGGGTAAGGAAAAATTCAGAACAAAATAGAAAGATGTTAAGAAACAAGTATATAACTGATTGCTGTTAAAGAATATATCTTACATTCTTTTTTAAAAGGTTTTATTAGCATATATTAAGTATAAATAATGGGTTTATTACATTTTGATATATGCATATAATGTATTTTGAGATTATACTCACCTTATTACCTTCTCTTGTTTCTTTCCCAATCATGCTTCTCTCTCTCTCTCTCTCTCTCTCTCTCTCTCTCTCTCTCTCTCTCTCTCTCTCTCTCTGATCCACTGAATCAATTAGAGTTACTTACAGGAGCATAGGGTATAGGTCATTTACAGCAGCATAGGCAGTCAGTCTAGCAGTGGTTTCACTACTAAAGAAAGTATCTCTCCCCAGCCCAGCAACCATGGTGGGCATAATGGAACCCCCTCTCCTTAAAAACTTTAATTATTGGGGCTGGAGAGATGGCTCAGAGGTTAAGAGCACTGACTGTTCTTCCAGAGGTCCTGAGTTCAATTCCCAGCAAACACATGGTGTCTTACAACCATCTATGATGACATCTGGTACCCTCTTCTGTATACATAATTAATAAATCTTTAAAAAAAACTTTATCCATCTTACTTCAACAAATCTCAAACACTCAGATAGATATTTTGTCCCTGAGAGAGTTTAACCCTGCATAACCTTCAACACACAGATTCTGCAAGACTTCTCAGAGGTCAAGAAGAGAACTCAAAATGCTGACTTTGCACAAATACAAAGAAAAAGACACACACACACACACACACACACACACACTCATGGGTGCACATGCAGGTCACTGTAGAAGAATGAGTTCCAAGAAAACTACAACATTATCTCACTAGCAGATGAGAAAGAATGAATAATTCTCACCTGCAGTGATGGCTGATACCTCAGTGAAGATCTCAATGGTTGAAAAACTTGTGGTTTCTTGTGAGAAGGGGCTGGGTGTTGTTGAGGGGCACATGGTTGCTGCTGTTGTGAGGACAGTGGTGGCCAGTGCCTGGGTTGGTTTTCCAGTTGTGGGGACAGGTGTGGTCATGACTGTTGTTGGGAGCTCTTCTGTGATGGTGGTCAAGTAAGGGGTAGTAGTTGGTCTCGTGGTTGTTGTTGGCCTTGTGGTTGTTGGGACTGTGAAGAACAGAAGATGCATCTGGCACCAAGTAGAGATGGGGAATAGAAAATTCCACAAACATAACCCAAGATCTTTTCACTTCCATTGGCCTCGCTTGGCCCATTGGCATGCACCATTCACTACAGCTGAGTTTCTTGCCACATTTCTGTCCTTTGTGGTCTATTTGTCACACTCTGGCTACAGAAATCTTATAAAAATAAATCTATGCATGTCCATGCCCCTGTTTAAAACTCATCAGTAGCTCTCCTTGTCTATCAGATTAAAACAAAACCAAACCCACTGAGACCTGCTTGTTGCCCTGGTAGTTTCCACCTGCGCTTCTGTCATTTCAGTCACATGTTGGTGGAAGAGAACCTTTTTTCTTTCCTCAGCCAACTGTTCTTTCTGTACTTCTTTCACTGTGCCCATGACCTTCCAGCTGCAGCAATGTCTGTATCTGCGCCCCCCCCCCACCACTCCAGCTGCTGCTCCCTTTTCAGCAGGCTAGCCCTTACTGAGCTCTCAGATCTCAGCTAAAAGCTCTTCCCTGCCGTATACCCTAATACTTGATCAGCATGGCATCATTGTAGTTTTATCACTACACATTTATTTGCTTATTATTGCTTAGCGTCTGCTTCTCCTTCCAAACCTTCAGCACAAGGAAACCAAGCATCTATTCTGTTCTCTGCCATGAATTTGCTACCTATCACAGTGTCTGGCATTGTACAAATGATTACATGTATAAAAAGGAGTCCACAGCCAGGAATCAAAGAGCACACCCACAGTTGTAAATCTTGGAAGCCTAAGGCAAGAGGATCTTCAGTCCAAGGTCAGCCTACACTACATAGTGAAACTCTATCTCAAAATAAACAAAGTGAGCCCTAAGAATGCAACTTTGGGTGAGAATGTAGACCTTGCTATAGGTTAAAGATTGATTTGTGCCAGCCTCTCTGACTTATTAAGATAGATTTTGGCTTCACTATTCACAGTTTACTGTATGGCTCTCACCTTCTCCAGGATGTTCAAATTCCTATAGGTTTTAATGAAACTAAAGGATACCATATTTTTCCAATCAACTTGGAACTGATCCTGCAGAGTACAGAAATCAACAATATTTTTATAAACTACTAACTAGTTAAAATACATGTAAATAAAGAGATGACTCCTGTTTGACTAAGTTTACATCAATAAACTCTTTTCGACACCACAAAATTGCTGTAAGAATAAAATGTGCAAATATGCATAGAAGCTCACTAATTAAAATCATCCAGTTCCAAATTTAGAACACAGGAGAGCCATCTGAAGAGACGAAGAACATAGCCACCCATGTTCTAAAGGTGTTTATTGTTCACGTACTTCAGCCATAGACTCCAAGTAGCCTGTTCTATGAAGCCCAATCTTTAAAAGTAACTTCATATCCCAAATTTTACCCAAAGCATCTGATAGGAATGGAAAGAAAGAGGACATGAGAACATCCAGGGGTGGGGTCCAATGCCCTTCTCCCTCTGCTGAGAATCACAAATTATTTACTTGTATAGATATTATTCAGTTCACATGATAATTTTTCTTATTATTTGAAAATCAGTCCAATCAGTAAAAAATATGATTCACATAAAAATTGAGAGGCCCAAAAACACTGGGCCAAATTTCTGAAGAGTGACACAAAGCCCCCTGCCATCACCAGCCTGACTCTTCTTTAACAGCTGGATCCCCTCATTCATTTCTGTGGCTGGCCTGGCTGTGACTAGTATGTGGGTTTCCTTGCCCACACATACTCTGTGGCTCACCACTTGAAATCCAGCCTTCTCACCCATTGCTCAAGTAAGCACTGCTTTTCCATCAGCACCCTCTGAATGAATCTGTTACCACAAACCATGGAACTCTTCCTCAGGGTTAAGCCCCATGCTTTCCTCACCTCTCCTCAGCTCCAGGCGCACAGTCTTCTTGACGTCATTGAACCAGCCAGGCACCTCTATGCGGCAGCAGTACAGACCACTGTCACCTTGATTGGTGTTTGAGATGGTCAAGGACACATCACCCAGCCAGATAGTGCCGCTAAGTGTGTATTTTGCTGATTTCCTGGAGATGACTTTTGTTCCATCTGTGTGGAGAAGCTCCTGGTTGCACTTGGAATTGGGACATGTACCTTTGCCCCAGCACATACTGTTTCGGCTCTGGGACCAGGATGAGTGCCGACAAGGCAGAGTCACTGGTTGCCCCAAAAACCCTATTACTTTTTGTTCTGATGCAGCTGGTGCTACAAGGAAAGTGAGAAAGTGATTATACGCTGATGAAAATCTCTTGAATACACGTCACCATTTGTGTATAAATAGAGGCTTCCAGGAAGACATGGGAGAGTCCTCAGTTCCTTTAGCACAAATGTTCGTGTGCTTTCCTATTCTGGGCACCTAAGTCCACAAATTTTAATCCCAAAATTAGTAACAGGTGGTTCCAAATCTCTAAACACATCTCCACAGCGAGACCTTTTAGCCGACTTAAAGGCTCTGCTCTCTATTCAAAAAGTCAGCTCTCAAATGAAAAGGCCAGATTCTAACGTCCTGGTCACATATTTCACCTAAAGCCACCCCCAAAACTGTGCCTGCTCCCAGCATCTCACCATGCATGCTGCTGATTGAATGTTTCCAAAGGGTTACCAGCCCAGAAAGAATTCTGACAGAAAGGACAGCTGCTGAGATAGACTCCATTTTCCTACTCCATATTCAGAAATGGAGGAGGGATTTGCTCACTCTGAATCATCTGTTTGCTGCTAGATAATACAAAGCTAGGAAGAGTTTGGGGTGGATATGAACTTCCTTACTGTTTCTAAATGTTATTAGTGTGTGTGTATGTGTAGGGGAGTTGTATAGATGTTACAATAAGTGGGTGATGGTCAGAGGATGTTTGTGAATTGGACCCTTTCTTCCACTGTAACATTAGTTCTGGGGATGGCATGGAGGTCTTTAGAGCAATGGCTCTCACGCTGTGAGTCACAAAGCCCTTGGGACCCCACATCATATATTCTGCATATCACACACACACACACACACACACACACACACATATATATATATATATAACTAGTAAAATTACAGTTACAAAGAAGCAACAAAATCATTTCCTGGCTGGGGGTCACTGCAACATGAGGAAATGTATTAAAGGGTCACAGCTTTTGAAAAGTTGAGACCCACTGATCTAGAGCTCACACCTTTACCCACTGAGCCATCTTGCTGGTTCTAGCTTATTTATCCTATTTTTAAATAATTTTATAATTTAACTCATACACATAGTGTATTTTTTATGAAATCTACTGTCTATTTTTTATCATCCATTTTTTTCCCAATTGCTCCCACACTCTTCCAACTTCACAGGCTCCCTTGTTTAAAAACCTAAGTGAGTCCTCTTAGAACTACCAGAATGTGCATACAGGGAATGTCGTCTGCTAGAGTTTTTGTAGCCTTGGGGGCCACAGCCCTGAAAAGAAACAGACTGTTCCTCTCCCAGCAGTCATAGATTGCCAACAGCTTCTCTACTAGGGGCGGGACTTGATGATACCTTAACAGTCATGCTAGTAATTTGTTGGCTTGATCCTGTGCAGGTCTTATACATGCCGTCACACCTTCTGACTCACTCATTTACTCTTAAAAAGAGAGAGATGTATGTGCTTTTATTCAGTGGGCTTGAGTATTTTGCCTATATGCATGTGTGCCTGGTGCCTATCGTAACCAGAAGACAGTGCCAGATCCCCTGGAACTGGAGTTAGGACTGGCTGTAAATTGTCATATGGGTTCTGGGACTCAAACTTAGTTCCTCTGGAAAAGCAGCAAGTGCTCTGGACCAGTGAGCCATCTCTCTAGACCCCACTTACTTATTCTTAGTGGACAAATAATCATCATATATACTTATGAGGTACAATATAATGCTATGAACCAGGTTCACAGAAAGAGGTAGTAAAGCTTAATTAGCTTTACTATCTCACCAATGAATTGTTTTGTGATGAGACATTAAAAAATTATTTAGAAAATTTGAAATATGATTAATATTCTGATCATGTCTCTTTTGTGAAGTGAATGAACAAAACCGTTATATCTTCTTATAGACACTGATGTATCAAAGCAGATGCCTAGGAAGTATTTGCCTCGGTAGACAGCAAACTCACAGCAGCAGTGCTTCCATGATGAAAGAAAAACTACTGGAACTTGGCAGGGAGCTCGAAAGGATTTAAGCTTCATAACATTTTTATCTTTTCACGCAGAATTTTCCGTATTACTCACCTAATCAAAAGTTACTATTAAAACAAGGAAGCAAGAACTTGGTGTGGCAGAAAATCCTTGTTGGAGTGACACTGTGAACGCCACTCTCTACTAGCATGTGTTTTTGAATTCTTGAAAGAAAGCCATGCTCTTCATCATTGCGAGGGTCAGATGGCAGTACTTGCCAAAAAAGAGTTCTAAGATTCATATGCTAAGAAACATCATGAAATTAACCTGAGAGATTCAGAATGAGGAATCACACACATTAGATACAGAACCAGAATGAGAAACGTTTCTTTCAGCTGTGAAAGTACAAGGGCAGAAAGGAATCACAGCAGCCTTATCAAATGACTGTTTAAGTAAAGACACATTAAAAAATAAGGAAATAAGCCAGGCATAGTGATGCACAGCTGTAATTGCTATACTCAGTAGGCAGAAGCAGGGGCACAAAGGCTTAAGGGAGGCAAGACCATGTCAAAACCAATCAACAGTTAAAGTCGAGAGATCAGTTCATCAGGCACTGACTCCTTCAAGGGAGACTGAGGCAGCCCATCAGGCACTGTCCTGCCACAGATGGGACATGAAGACATAAACTCTAGTCATTGCTTTACTATGTAACAAAAAAACTGCTTGGACCAGGTATCTGTTATTTCAGCACTCAGGAGGTTAAAGGAGAGTCCCAAGATAAAGTCCAGTCTGGATTACATTGTTAGCTACTGTCTCAAATAAACATAAATAAGTAAGTAATAAGTGTTGCAGTGAAATTCGAAGAGAAGATGTGAAAACAGAGACTACCTTTCTCCTATGAATTACTTGTGGACTCTGTGGCATCAAGTGTGAAGTTACAGGAGATGAAGCAGTTCTAACCCACCTTCTGGGCAGTACACAGTGTCAGGATAGAGGCAGTAGTGTGAGCACTATAGTGTGGGGACAAATAACACTATAAGACAAGAACTCGGCAGAAACCCCTAAAATAGCCTGGAAGCTACAGGCAAATAGGAAAAGCTTGCCTTTACTAGAGAGCTGGCTTGACCCCCTCTATTCAAGAATGAGAGAAAGAGGGAGAGAGAGAATGATGCAAGACATATTCACAGTGCCAGCGTTAGTGACCAAGAGAGCTCCAGCCCTAATCAGAGTGCTTGCTGGGCACTTCTGGGTATCCATCCAAACCGACTGTTCGTCTGTGCCAAAGAGAAACCTGCCCTCAGCTGGGCACAAGGACACGCCCTGGAATCCTGACACTCAGGAGGCTGAGGCAGGAGGATTGTTGGCTTCTAAGCAGCCTGTGCTGAACAGTAAGATCCTGTCTCAAAGAAACAAAAGCATGGTGGTGTGAACCTTTGATCCCAACACTGGAGGGCAGAAACAGGTGGATATCTGTGAGTTTGAGCCCAGCCTGGTCTACATATTGAGTTCCAGAACTGGCAGAGTTATATAATATAGAGACCCTGTCTCAAAAATATCGGGGGAGTGGGGGGAGAAGAAGAAGAGGAGAAAGAAAGAAGTCATTTTAAAGCTCCATGGCAAAACACAATAAGACAGAAAGCAAATAAAATCTGAAAACAATGAGAACAATGCACATTAAAATAAAATAAAAAAAAAAGCTCTTAGAAGAACAAAGCCCCTGCCCCTTGCTTTGTAAACTTGCTGATGAAATTTCTCACACTCATTCATTGCTCGCTCAACACCTTGTCTCTACGCCATCACTTGAACTGTTATTTTTACACTGGAACTCTAATTAGTCCCAGGGTGGGGGGGGTGAATCCTTTTTTTCTTACCTTAACAAGGCAAGAAAGGTATTTATAAAAATGCAAGTCTAGAAGAAGTCAGGCATTAGTGAAAGCCCATTATCCTACAGTCTATCTTTGCTGTGGCCTGGAATGGAAGCCTCCAGAACACTTACTCAGGTAAAGCCACCAGAGCTCTGTCACCAGCCAGAGAAGGAGAAGCTCCTTGGACATTTTGACAGGAGTCTGTGTGTCTGTCAAAACCCATGCCTTATATCACAATTACTGCTGACAGGGTGGGACCCTGAACTTTCACTTCCCTTTATGCCCCACAGTCTTCCAGTTCCCTCAGCGTGAATGACCTCCCTCAATCTGGAATGTGTGATCAAATATGCTGAGCACTTTTCTTAGGGTAGCCAATGCATGTGTGCAAATGTGTGCAGGGGCAGTGTAGGTGCCAATGTGCTTCTCTGTCCTTTGTCCTGTGCATTCACAAGCATCTGTATGTGCCTGCCCATGTGTGTGTGTGTGTGTGTGTGTGTATGTGTGTGTGTGTGTGTGCGTGTGTGTGTGTGTGTGTGTCTGTGTGTGTGTGTGTGTCTGTGTGTCTGTGTCTGTGTGTGTGTGTGTGTGTGTGTGTGAACTACAGAAGGTACAGTGTTCCCTGTGGTGGCCAAAGCAAAGACAAACTGGGATTTGACTGCACTCCCATTTGAGGTACTCCCCATGAAGCTCTTACAACCTTCACAATGGAAAGTGAAAAGCAGAGCACGATCAAAAAAAAAAAAAAAAAATCTGCTACCTACACGATCAGAGTTTATTAGAACAGGAAGAATTCTCCAATAGCAGAATAGCGGAAGCTACCAGGGTACTTCCAAGACAGGCCTGTGCAAAAGCAGACCCACAGCCCATCACTACCAACAGGCAGGAGCATAAAAGATAAGTTGAAAACAAGAAGAGAGAGTTTTGTAGTTCTTTAAGATTCTATAAACATGTTGACATAGTCAACTCTACCTAAATAAGGAGGAAGAAAAATCTACCAACCAGATTGAAACACAATGTGGGGTCCTGGAACAGAAAAAGGTGATTAATTGCAGATGCTTTTGTGGTTTAAAAATACTTGCTGCTCTAGCAGAGGACCCCAAGTTCTGTTCTCAGCACCTACATGGCATCTCAAAACTGTCTGTAAATCCAATTACAGCGAACCTAATGCCCTCTTCTGGCTTCTTTGGGTAGCAGGCTTGCAAGTGGTGCACATACATATATCCAAGCAAATAGTTTTTTCTATTTTGTATTTATCAAGAAAAACAGTAAATTGAATTTAAAATACTGATAAGTTAACAATAACTATAAAGAAAATAAAAATCATATGCATGACTTATCAAGGGTGATAATGCAAAAATTTGCTACACATAAAATTACTTTGTGTTCAGCTTTCCCTCTGGATTTTTTTTCCTATCCCTGTATATCCCCATTCAAGGTCCCTTCCTGCTCCCGCCACATCAGGTCATTTTTTTTTTCTCCACAACTCCCCATCCCCTCCCTGGGCAGGCTGCAGACAGTCCCATCCAAGCAAATATTAACACACATAAAACTAAAAAAGTATTACTAAAATAAGAAAAAACTTAAGTAAAAACAAATGTCTAGTGAAAGAAGTCTAAATAAAGTTTGGACTTTGATCCATTGTGATGTTTCATTATTAATTTATTAATTATGATAAATATAGCAACCTGATGTATGATGTTAATAATAAACTGCCCCTGAATATAAACCTGAAGAAATACAAGTCAACATACCACAGAGAGACTTACACATCTGTGTTTATTACAACACTATTTACAAGAGTCAAAATGGGAGTGGTGGTCTAAATCAGAATGGGCCCCTATACTCATATGTTTGAATACTTGGTTCCCAGTTTGTGGAGCTGTTTGGGAAGGATTAGGAGGTGTGGCCTTGTTGGAGGAGGTGTGCCACTGAGAGCTGGTTTTCAGTTCCAAAGACTGGCTGTTCCCTGTATGTTCTCTGTGTCACCTGTTGGCAGATGAAGATGTGAGCTCTCAGCTAATTCTGCTATCATGCCTTTGTTCTTCATCATAACTCTAGCTCTCTGAAACCATAAGCCAAATTAAACATTTTCTGCATTGTCCTGGTCATGGTGCTCTGTCACAGCAATAGAAAAGCAACTAAAGCAATAGGCAACCAGCCTAGCTGTCCATCAGCAGGCGACTGGATAAAGGAAATGTGGGAGTCACACACAGCAGAGCTTTACTCAGCTATAGAGGAAAGTGAAACACATAATTTGAAGAAAATAGAATTAGAGATCATCATGTTAAGTGAAATGAGGCAAATGAGGCTGACAGATAGTACTTGACAACATTCCCTACTCAACCCCTCATGAGAGAACAATAATAGCCCATGGCCATTACCTCAGATCTGGCTATCACTATGCTATTTTGTTTCTTTGCAATGACTGCAAGACCAAGTTCTTTTGTAGGTCATCACAACAACCATGACAACAATAGTCATAGTAATCCTAGAGGAAGCAGCTGTATCATAAAGTGCATATTTCCTCTAATACACATAAACACATATATGAAAGTATAATGAGGTCTATGTACGGAGAAGAAAGAAAGAGATCTAAAGAGGTCCACTGAAGATAACAGCCAAAAGAAAGGAAGGAAGGAAGAAAGGAAGGAAGGAAAGAGAGAGGGAGAGAAGGAAAGAGGAGGGAGGGAAGGAAAGAAGGATGGAAGAAAAGAAAACAAAAGAAAAGTAGGACTGGAGGGATGGATAAGTGATTAAAAGCACTATTTGCTCTTCCAGAAGACATGGGTTCGATTCCCAACAGCCACATCAGTTAACACACAACCTGTAACTCCAGTCCCAGCATTTCTGATGCTCTTTTCTGACCTCTATGGGCACTACATACACATGATCCACAAACATGCAAGAAAAATACCTATATATACAAAATAAATGATAAATTTTAAAACAAGGCTATGCAACTATTGTGCCACATTTTTAAAAAAGAAAAAAGCAAATGTCTCATTTTTTTCTCATATGTAGAGTGTAGACTTAAGCATATATTTTAGATATATGTTTGGCATAGAAATATTTATTCTAATTAAGATATAAATGCATTATTAAATATATACTTAATGCATATGTTAAAATATACATTGAAATGCATGTATTCAGCTTGAAAAAAAGGAGACAATTTGGACAGAGAAATAATACAAATGATGGAAGGCTGACAAGAAAAGCAATCGGAAGTTGAGTATGATACACACGTGGAAAACGCAATAAGAAAACCCATAATTTTGTATGCTAACTAAAAATATCAAAATAAAGGGCACTGTATGTGAGGCATTTAAATTTTTCTTTTGCTATCTGTGATTTTTTACATAAATCTAAAACTGTTCAAGTTTAATTTATGAACTTTAATAAAAGTTTACTGCACATTTTTTTTTGTTTTGCTTTGTTTGTTTTTTTTTTTTTAATCTAAGAGACAATGTGAGCAGACAAATAGCTCAGAAGGTAAGGAGCTTGCAGCCATGCCTGTTGATATGAGCTTGACCCTTAGCCCACAAGGCGGAGGGAGAGCAGCAACTTCAGCAGGTTATCCTCTGGCCTCCACACTCACATTGTGGCATGCATGTCCAATCCTCCAGTAATAAATGTTTCTAAAAAGGTTAAAGAAATGCAAATATTAATAGCAATTTGGTGTCTGAGCTGCCCCATGGACAGGCTTTGAGAAATCTATACCCTAAAAATCTCATGACCAGTTTGTATTAAAGCACATTATTATTGACCACCCACAGCTGTCCTGTGTGCTCCATATCTTTATCACCACATTTCTCCACATCCAAAGATTTACCTCTGGAGAACAGGGCCTTTCTTGTTTTTAGTAAACATGGCTCAAGTGCAGTTGATGACTGTCGCCATGATGATTGGATCATCGCTAGATAAGTAACCAAAGCTGAATTAATAACTATGAGACAACTGGGGGGGGGGCTCTGAGAAGCAGTGATCCTCTTTACTTTCCTTTTGATCTTTGATCTCCAAGGACATGAGTCTAAAATACTCAGTAACCACTGTGTCACCAATAAGCCAAGCCTGTGTCACCAATAAGCCAAGCCTGTGTCACCAATAAGCCAAGCCTGTGTCACCAATAAGCCAAGCCTGTGTCACCAATAAGCCAAGCCTATGTCTCCAATAAGCCAAGCCTGCCCAATAGAGAGCTGATGAAACAGAACAGAGTGAAGAACAAAGCATAGCTGGTCTGAGTGTGTGATATAATTTAGACTCCTGAAATAAGGCCTTCAGCGAGCCTTGTTCTCCTTAGAGCTAGGGCAATTTGTGATAGATTCTGTGTCCTTTGGAATTTTAGAACCAGAATGTCCTTTGCACCAGATCCCAGACCTTCAGACCCTGCTGCCTTGTGCATCTGGGCTCACTTCCCCTGCAGTGTCTCTCCTTCTTGGTACTGCTGTGAAGAAGGAAGAGGCCACTCATTTTCTACCTACCAGCCTGGCTCCTCCTGGTTCTGTGAAAAGAGTAGCATGCCCAACCACCTCTCATCACTCAACTATCCAGTGTCTTTATGTTTCTCATCACATAGTCCATGTCACATATGGCCCATTGCACAGGTCAGTTGTTGACTTTCGCACAGTACAAAGGTCAATCTCTGCCTCAGAAACCTTAACAGTAGATGTTCTGCATTGTCTTGTGGGGCTGAAGTACCTCTTTAGACCCTAATGTTATCTACAGCATCAATAATGCTCAGTAAATCTCTCAGCCAAGGGATGATCCATCTCCAGGTTTTTTCCTCTGTGTGCATCTCTGTGTGTCTGTCTGTCTCTGTCTTTCTCTGTCCCCTACCTTTGTTTCTTCCTCTCTCTGCCTTTGCCCCTCTCTCTCTCTCTCTCTCTCTCTCTCTCTCTCTCTCTCTCTCTCTCTGTGTGTGTGTGTGTGTGTGTGTGTGTGTGTGTGTGTTGGGAAACAAATGCAACTAAATTTAAACATTTATCCTAAAGATATGTACAGCCAAGATTTCACTTGCAGACTTTCTCCCAAGACCATCCATCCCACCAAGACCATCCATTCCACCTTCCCTCAGATTTAGCTGCTAGTAAAATGGAAAATGAACTCATATTCACTGCACCACAGCTATGTTATCAACACTGTGTCTTGTTTACCTATAAACCCCAAATAAAGGGTACAATGGCTTCTTCTCCAGTATACACACATAAAAAGAGAGATTGAAAGTGGATAAATGGATTCATATTCTGAGACACTAGGTGGAGGATGTGACAAAATAGAAAATCAAGAGTGACTGTCAGGAACTTTGGCAAGGTTGGACCTCACCTCTCAACCTCACTATAAGATACAAGTTCTTCACCACAGAACTGATTTGAGAATTGAATTAAGTCACTGTGGGTAAGTTATGTGAAATCAAAGAACCAGGGAAATGCCTTGATTTATAAGCAAAGGAAGCAAAGATGTGAGGAAACTGTGTTGCGTCATGTGGCATTAGATGCCGACCTCAGAAAGCAGGAGCCAGGAGCTGAAAAAGAGAAATGGGAGACTGGGTGGGTCCATGTTCTGGGTGGTTCAAAAAGTCACTATTACATCTATTTTCCTTTCTAAACTGGAGTTTCTATTTGAAGGTTTACAGAAAATGCTGAAATATCAGAAACTGGACTTCTATGCTAGACTGCTTCAGGAAATTAGAAGTGGAAGAAGAGATGTAAGAAAAAAAAAGACATGGCATTCAGTTCCTTTGGTGAGATCCTGGCTGTTATATTTAGTGAAATCACTTCTTCTAGGTCACACAGTAGTACAAAACCTCACATATAAAACTGAAGGCCCGTGGCAACTGCAATCAATTGATTTTATATAGATTAGTGATAAGTTAATAATAGGTTTTATGCTTGTTTGGGAGGGTTATTTTGTTTTTATCTATTTATTACTTATTTTTGTGTATGTGTTACAAATTATTCAGTTCTCTTTTGAGCATATGATAGATAGAGTAGCATTTCCCATTCCTGTGCCATTCAGCATGACCACATGATTCTAAGTAAGCAAGTCCTAATGCTTTAATACTGTTTCTCATGTTGTGGGGACCCCCAACCATAAAATCATTTTTATTGCTACTTCATAACTATAATTTTGCTACTGTCATGAATAGTAATATATCTGTGTTTGCCAACAGTCTTAGGTGAGCCCTGTGAAAGGGGACTGATGCTCTAATAATTCTATACAATGACTTTTTTTCCCTTCTCCCAGCAGAAACTTGATTCTACATGGTGAAAAACCCCAAAACCCATGAGGAGAAGGTGTGATGCTCAGCTTCACCTTTCCCTCTTCTCCAGTCCTCAAGGGAAACAAGAAAAACAAAACCAGGGCTGTATGTTCCATTCATTTATGCAGTGGAATATTTGCTTAATGATGCAAAGGTGTGTTGCATTCTTTTGTATTGCATTTGTTTAACTGTGTGTGGGGGCCCCTGCAGGACCTTTCTCTGCACTCTGAGCCATGAGGCAAGGCCTATGGATTGCTGGCTGTACATTCTGTGCTTAACACCCAGTTCCAGTTAGTTTCTGGTTTTCTGCCTGTGGGGTTTAGAACAGATGAGTTTAAGTTAGAACAGGTGAGCCTAAGTTATTTGCTACAAGTCAGTAAATTCCAGCCACCTGGGGAATTTCCACCTGTGCTCTGCCCGGCTATCTCAGTAAATGGTAGCCGGCATTCTCCTTGCACGAATGACTCAAGTATCTTTTTTAAAAGTCTCTTTTCTTTCAGTCTTCAGGCCCGTGCCCAACTCTCAAATAACCTAGGTAGTGCAGGCGCTACACTGTGAAGCTGTGTAACTTTGCCTGTCTGAATCACCTGATTGGTCTAATAAAGAAATGAATGTCATAGTGAGACAGGAGAGAGAAATAAGTGGGGCTGGCAGACAGAGAGAGAATAGAGAGAAGGGCAAGGAGTTAGAAAAGGTGAGAGAGAGAGGGAATTCCAAGGGCCAGCCACACAGCCAGCGATGCAGTAAGAAATAAAGAATGACATAAAATAGAGAAAGGTAAAATCCTAGAGGCAAAAGGTAGGTGGAATAATTAAAGAAAAACTGGCTAGAAACAAGACAAGCTAAGGCTGGGCCTTCCTAAGTAAGAATAAGTTTCTGTATGTTTATTTGGGAGATGGGTGATGAGTCCCAAAGTATAAAATAGTAAAAATCCAAACAACAAAAACAACTACAGGTCTGAGCAATTAAGGACCCTTGTTCTTGCTTTTTTCCTGCCTAGAACCCAGCTTTGGTCCCAGCACTCACACGAGTCAGCTCAAAACATCCTGTAACTCCAGTTCTAGGGGATCCAACACCTTTCTTTGGTCTCCATAAATACCTGTACATACACAGTGCACATTCATGTTGCAGAATGTTTAACTCTGTAAAGATATGTTGCATTTGTTTAATTATGTAAAGAAATGTTGCTGTTTTGCTTTGCCTGGCTAAGGGACCTGGTTAATCTAATAAAAAGGTGAATGGTCAATAGCAAGGGAAGAAGTATAAGCAGAACTTTCATACAGGGAGAGTAAGTAGAAAAAGGAATTTAGGATCCATGGAATAAAGGGAAAAAAAGGAGAAAGAAAAGGCCAACTACATATACATATACTCAATTACATATATACATACAAAACAAAACAAAAATTTTATAGGAAAAAATATCCTAAAGCTCTTTATTCCATTTTTCTTTGCAGCATCATAATACACCCCAACTAACACCATGGCTGTCATGCTGAAACAGTAATGGAATAGGAAAGAATGTTCTTTGAAGTGACCCATTGTGAATAGGAACCTTTGATGCTTACAAGCCACTATACATCTGTGTGTCACAGCTCCTGTTCCTGTTAGCCCAGAGCTCCAGCACTCAGACTTGATGTACCTTATCAGTAAGAGAGAAACTGCAGGCCCACCTCTGGATGTTATGATTTTGTCACCCTTGTATGAAGCCAACACTCAAATATATATATATATATATATATATTTATATATGGGTAGAAATGCCTTGTCTAGAATCAATTTTATTTTTTTGCTCTATCCTTTACCATTTAGAATGTATCATTCCCCAAAGCTACCCCAAATCTTCAATTTCTAGCTGATATCCAGTAGAAACCTGAAAATAACTTATCCTTGTTACTAGAACATCATATCAAGATCACCCATTGCTAGTGCAGGCTGACAAAGTGAAGCCACTTTCTGAGGATCTGGAGGTTAAGTTGATGGTTTCTGGGGGAAGAAAAGATGTTCCTTTCAGTGGAATAGATACTAATAAGTTGTCCATGCTCCTGTTAAAACAATTTGTTACCTATGTTCTTTATTCATACATAAAATGATTACCTATGTCCAAATATAATATATTTGATATTTCAAAAGCCAGAAGAAAGGGTTTTAAATGTTTTCCTCACAGAGAAATGATAAATAGTTAAGGAGATAAATATGAGAAACCTATGTTGAACTTTAATCACAAATATATCAAAATATTATATGAAAGGGGATGGTAAGATGGTTCAGTGGCTAGGGCCTTTGCTGTGCAGGTCTGTCAACCTGAATTTGATTCTTTGAACTCACAGAAAGGTGGAGAGAAAAAAACTGACTCCACAGAGTTGTCATGTGACCTCTAAATGGACACTTCAACATATAAGTCTATACTCATAAACTAAATACCCACATACACATTATATGGCATTCCACAAATATTATATAACTTTATGTGCTGAATAAAAACATATGGAATACAATATGGAGGTTTCTCAGAAAATTGAGAATCAATCTCCCCAAGGACCCAGCAATACCACTTCTGGGTGTATACCCTAAAGATGCACAGTCACACTCCAAAGGTATTAGCTCAACTATGTTCATAGCAGCATTATTTGTAATAGCAAGAACCTGGAAACAACCTAGATGTCCCTCAACTGAAGAATGGATTA